>CM076578.1:1258036714-1258246324 GCA_034641835.2 Pinus albicaulis | reverse complement strand
CCTAGGCTTGGAGGTCTGGCAAAAGCCAGGTGAGATTTTCTTTTCTCAAGGAAAATACATTGTGAAGTTGCTCGAGAGATATGGGATGGTGGATTGCAAGTCTGTGTCTACTCCGATGGAACTCAACTTCAAGAAGTTATGTGGAAGTGTTGCTGGGCCCGAATTGACAAACCCTACTGAATATAGACAACTTGTGGGGGCCCTGATGTTCTTGGTAAACTCCAGTCCGAACATATGCTTCGTTGTGAATACATTGAGTCAATTTATGGTCGAGCCTCATCACATACATTGGGTTCCTGCTAAGAATCTCTTAAGATATCTCCGTGGCACAATCATCTATGGACTGAGATACACTGCCGGATATATTGATGTTGACTGGGAGGGCAGTGTGGTGGATCGCAAAAGCACGTCTGGATGTTGCTTCTCATTGGGGTTTGCTTTAATTTCTTGGATGAGCAGGAAGCAGAAATCAGTGTCTCTAAGCACCGTTGAGGCCGAATACATTGCAGCTAGTATGACCTGTTGTGAGGCTGAGCATGTGTTGGAACTTGGATACCACCATGATCTACTGCGACAACCAGAGTGTGATTTGCCTTTCAGAGAATCTCGCGATCCATGACCGCTCCAAGCACATTAATATCAGGTACCACTTTATCCAGGATATGGTACAACAGCGAGCAATAAGGCTCCAAACATCACGACTGATGAGAAGGTCACAAACATCCTCACGAATCCCTTAGGGAAGGTCAAATTCTTAGCCTTCTGAGAAAGACTCAGAGTCGTGGAAAGACCCTCCCATGAGGGTTCCGCTTGAGTTGGACATTGAGCTCTGGGAGCTCCTGGGGGCTTGGGGTACTTCTTGGAGCTATGAGTGACCATAGGGTAAGTGGTTCACCTTCCCCTATTGGTGCACTGTGTATAGGGTGAGTGGTTCACCTTCCCTTACGATTGATGACACATGTGTAGGGTGAGTGGTTCACCTTCCCTTACATTTGACATATGCATAGGATGTGTGGTTCACCTTCTCCTATGGCATATGAGCAGGATTAGTGGTTCACCTTCTCTTGCAGATGCCCCAACATACATCCTACGCATGAAGTCCTAGACTCATGGGAAGTACCTATCATCTAGCCAATGAGTTGGGAAAAGTGGATAGGGATCATAACACTGTAGATGGACGCATCATTATTATATATATATATATATATATATATATATATATATATTTTATTCATAACAATCACTTATAGAGAATGTGCCTTGTTTTGGTCCCAGAGATTTACTGTGAACTTGTTGACAGGGATATATTTGTATTGAGATCTTTGGATCATTGATTAGGCTCAGGTGTAGTAATTAAATGTCACAAGTCTTCAAGAAACACAAACTTCTTTTCTAGGTCTTGGCCTAGACTCCTCTAAGATTCAGCCTAGAACTACATAGAAAGATAGCCTTGATACCATTGATCTTGAAGCAAATTTAGGGTACGTTGCAAAGATCTCGATAACATCCCGATTTTATCTCGAAATCACGAGTTTTTGGCGTAGCCGATGCTTGCCGATTTTTAAAGATATTTTTATGGTAACTTAATTTTGCCGATGTTTACTGATTTTTACCAATATTTTCCCGATTTTTACGATTTTTTGGTTTTCTGGACCCTTGCTGATTTTATCATGATGCTGATGTTCGCAACATTGGTACAATAGTCTTAGATTCGGACTGGGAGCAGATTATTTTGGATCTTCGACAGGGCTTCAAACTTCTTTCTTGGATCACAAGAGGAGTGACATCCACAGGTAGGACCTTTGACTCATAGATATGGCTTCATATGAGATAAATCGGATCTCACACGCAAGAAACTTTGGATGCCACTGCTCTGCAACTTTCTAGCTCTGAAACCATGTTGTAATTCAGTTGCGAGATTGAATTTCTAGACATGATAATTACTTGTGACTGTTTATAAGTGTCTTTCCATTAAGTGTTTTACTTCATTTATTAGGTCATCAAGCAATTATATGATTAGAATGCACAAAAGACAAGAGACACGAGAAATTAGGCCAGAGGCCAGGGCAGAATCCATAAGGGGAAAGCGCATCAATCCTTTCCTTATAAATTCTTCATCAACAAGAGAAATCCAAGTCAACCAACCAGTGATCGAAGTGCCAAGTCAGCCCTCCAAACTCTGCCATGATTCATCCACAAGATGTTCAACCAATCTGTTTATACGTCTGTCAGGTCACTGAGATATAGGAGTCATAGAAGGCCTGCTTTATCACAGAGATAGATGCTACAGGAACTGGCATCAGCACAGAAATGTTCCATAGGATTTTCGTGTCACCAAGGAGAGACTTGTTACTGAAACTCGCATCAACATCATTACAGAAATTCACATCATCAAGGAGAGACATATCACAGAAAAACTCGCATCATCATTATTACAGAAGCTGGTGTCTTGTAGCTCGCATTCACAGAGATAGAAGGTGCCATAACTTGATATTGTATTACAGAAGAAGGTGCCTTAGATTCCATGCCACAGAGCCGAATTATCTTCAACAGAAGAAGACCGAATTGCTTGCCAAATGATGGACAAATTACCCCAATATATAGTTTCTCATGCGAAAAGACACGACTCTTGGGCAGGCTGACTTGTCATCTGGATGTCCGACTTGGCAGCTTGGAGAGACAAATTACAAAAATTCAGATCTTCTTTCTTTTCATAGGGTCATGAAGAACATGCCCTTATATTTTTATCTTTTGACCAAAATAAAACATGAAGAACATGCATGACAATAAATAAAAATAATTTTTTTTCTTCTTTCTGTTTTTACATGAAAATACATAAGTACAATGACAATTATGAAGACCGAACCTAGTTACAATTCAACATTGGGGCCTGCTGATATATGACCATCAGAAGTATGCTTTTATGTGCAGTAATGAAACATAAGATGTAATTTTCCATATATATTTATATATCTGGGATTTAGCCAATTAATAGACCCTTTTTGTACCGATAAAGAAATATCATTTTGATGCTTTGAACCTTGAATAAGAATAGCATGACATTCTTTTGGAATAACTTTGTGTCATATGTGGCATGTGCAGAAATCTTTTACTCCAAATGGATCATCATCTTTGAAAGATACAGTTGAACCCAAACAGAGCTTTTGGAGTGCTCTTGCAAAGAAAGCAAAGTCAGCTCTTCTGGAAGATGGCAGTCCTGTCCAATATTCCGAGTCACAAGTAAGAAATGGATCACATGTAGAACAAGCACGTGCACATATTCAGGTGGGTACTGTATACTGGTGTGCAGTTCGTACTTTTTATTAATTTCATGGAGGTGATCTTACTTTTTTAGGACGACATGAAAGGTATGAAGGATGAAGATCATTAACTGGAGATTTTTAATCTTTGCAGGCTAGTATACCTGAGAGACAACGGAAAACAGATGCTCCTGCTTTTCAGAAAGGGATAGATGCAATTACTTCTTCCCTTACATTAATTGGTGGCAGCATCGGAAATGCCTTAGAGGTAAGTAATTTGGGGCAGCAATGTACTGCAAATTCAAAAAATAGCATTTGTAATGTCTTGAATAAATTGAAGAAGGTTTGCTATTGAAGAACTTATTCCGAAGCTTAAAAATGCTGGCTGCGTTGGTCCTCTAATTTTTTATTGGTCTTATATTTCTATGAGAAGACATGCGACTCACATCTGAAGTTCAGAATCTTATTTTAATATGATTAATTGTTCAGTATTATTTTTTATAGTGTTTTATATTCAGAGTAAATGATGATGAACATCGAAAATATCTGTAGATACCTTTAGTTCTAATGCATGCTGAATTTGGGCTATTTCGTTTTGGTGAAAGTCATCCAAATGCAGGGATTGTGGAATACCTGGAAGGGAGTCTGGCATCGATAATAGTTCCTTGGTGTGTCTTTAGTTAAACTCATTATCTTAGGATCTCTTCTTGCCTGATAGTTTTTTTGGTGCATCTTTCCTTCATTCTTGTGAGCTTGAATCAAGTCTTATGCTTTTTTTTATTGAGCATGCATCTAATGTTTGTGCACCGAACGAATTATTGAGACATGCCCGAGGTGTGTGAATGACATGTATAACTGCTACAATGCATGGTAGTAATGAACAAATATGTGATGAATCACAATGATGTAGTGAAAGACAATGAAGATTCAAAATTAGGACCTATCTTCGAGCTTGTAAATAGTGTGTATAAACTTATATTTTTCTTCTTAAAAGCAAATTATATTTTATGAACTGATGCAAAATATATGATTTTAAAAATATTTAGGTGTTTTCTTTCTTCTTGCAAGCCTAGTCCCTATTTTTCTTTGTTTCTTTTTCCTAATATAATCTCCTGTGATCGAGTTTTATGAAGTGAATTAAATTACTAAGTTGTTTATTGGGTGTACTTTTTGGTGCCTTCTAGGACGGTTTGAACATTGTTGAGAATAGAGCTTCAGACATTATATCTGATACTCGACGGTCCATGAAAAAGACAGCTGATCCTGGTAAAGCTGTTGATCGGCAACGTCAATGCAAAAAAGCACCAAACGTGGAAACAAATCAAGAGACACAACTAAAGGCATCTCGCGACGTAAGGTGGCAATATGCACCACTGGAAGCACAATCAGTTTTTCTTTTGTTGTGGTTTTTCTTGTTTGCAATATTCTAGCTTTACAATTCCTCAAGGCATGCGAGATGCTCAGGTTGCTAACATTTGTGGCAGGTTGCGATGGCAATGGCTGCAAAAGTTAAGCTTCTTCTGCGTGAGCTGAAGACATATAAAGCAGACCTTGCTTTTGCCAAAGAGCGTTGTACACAATTAGAGGAGGAAAATAAAGTACTAAGGGAGAGCCTTGAGAAAGGTGATAGGCCTGATGAAGATGACTTGGTGAGTTCCTTGTTTTAATTACAATGTACCTAGGAATATTGAACAATAGCTTTTTAATTGGAGAAAAATTCTTGCAGCTTGGCAAAGCTTTGTTAACTATAGTTCTATCATGTTGATTAAATTTTTACAGTGTAACTACATTAAGACTATAAACGATATAACTTAAACAAGGATGAGTCAGTTTTCAAATCACAAAATGACAAGTACTTGCTATAATGGTCCTTTGGCATTCACAGTGATCTCAATGTAGATTCAAATATAAGATGGTGGATGTATTGCAAGATGCTTCCTAATTCTTTCACTGCTGAGCAACCACCACCTATCAAGAGGTGGGATGCCTTGTTGCAGTTATGGCAAGTGAACTTCTGGCTTGATTGAATAGCTATGATAATTTCTGCTTGAACAACAGCCCCTGTGCAGGGGTGTACCAGCCAATGAGGGGCAAACATATCACATGGGGGAATTGAACTATGGTGGCTGCACTGATAACATCCTGTTTTCACTAACCCGGCAAGACCCCTTTGATAGAATATAAGATGCCAAGATGAAATGCAAGAAGATATTTAGATCAGGACTATAAATAAAGATTAGTTTCAAGTTTCAACATAACAGACTCCTCATCATAGCTCCCCCGTCGTTCCGCTATCTTCACAAGGAATAAACTTGGTATTGCGTAGTTAATGGACTTGCTGAAGAACAACAAGCATTGATTCTTAAACTTCTTATTACTTAATCATCATCAATTGGTGTGATAAATGAGATGTATTGATACCAGTCAAGGTCTCTCCTTAGAAAAAGATATCAATTGGGGTGCACTCCACTTATAAACCAGTTTACTCCAGTTTCCTATTTGTTGCTGAGATGCTTGAACTCAATTTACCATACCGTATTCCATTTTTTGAATTGAGAGAATACATGAATTTTTAATAATTTGAAACTTGTGTGAATGGAGAATCAAAGTTTTGGTGTGATCCCCTTTTGTAGCCATCTATCATTTTCGAAGTAAATGATTTCAGGGTGAAACCTAATGCATATGTTAGAATTGCAATTATCAAGTCCGGGATAGAAGTAGTGTTCAATAATTATTAATGATGCCTTGAGATCCTAGACGCAAAACTTGTTTTATTCTTTTTTTTCATCAGATATTTGGTTACTAATAGTCTAATACTAAACAATACAAGAGTACATAAAAAATGTTATATCATTAAGCCAAAGGATGGTCACACAAGTGCCCCCTCCTTACATAGGCAAGTAAGCAAGGCATTTCTGCTTTGGCTCCAACCTTGAAAGAATCTACATCTTTCCTGAAGTTTTTTATCCCAGTGAAGAGCTCTATAGCCAACTCTGAGCTGTTAACTCTCCAAAATGGATAGAATGAGTTGCCTCATGAAAGGTTGCTCAGCACATTCCTTTCCATAAGACATAAAGTCCATCAGTCTGATAACATCCCATACTCTCTTTCCTGCCTGTTTGAGCACCCCTTCTCACCAAAGAGCATCCCTTTCTAATGGATAGGGGCAGTAAAAAGAGTGCTGTAATAAGAAGTAAATCATGCTCAACTTGCTTAACCTTTTCCACTTTATGGCCAATCACGTAATGCCAATCAGTAAAACCACAATGCTGTAGTCGATTCTTCACAGCCAGACATATGACGAAAACCCTGGCTAGTATTTTAACACCAGTGATGAGCAGTTTAGTAATCTGAAACTTGCAATCAGTGCTCCCTCTGCGTCATTAGTTTGTGGAGGTTGAAGCACTGTAAATTGTTTTTGCAATCATGGTAGATAAATGGAGACAAGAGGGGTCTTTTTTGCATGATTTTTTTTTTGCTTCTTTTTCAAAAGAATCAATTGTGCTGTTCATTTCAAAGCTGATTATAACCCTTTTTTTAATACTAATAGTTTGTGATTCATCTATATTTTAATAGCAGGTTCTTGTTATGTAGTTCATTAGTTATACTTGCTGTTAGGAAACTGAGATGACTGAGATTCCATGGAAATGTTCCAGTCACTAGCAATCTTAGTAGGATAAGGGCGCTTATATAGTTAATCATTCAGAACATATTAAACGTGTCGTGCTCCCTTGGAATCTGTGACTTTTAAGAACAACTATTTGTTGAGAAGATAATCCTAGTTCTTGTTTCAAGTGGGAGGCTCACTGGATAAGGGCGCTTATATAGTTAATCATTCAGAACATATTAGAAGTGTCGTGCTCCCTTGGAATCTGTGACTTTTAAGAACAACTATTTGTTGAGAAGATAATCCTAGTTCTTGTTTCAAGTGGGAGGCTCACTGGATAACTTTGTTTCTCATTCTGCAACCAGAATAAACTCCCGATGTCAATTATCCATAATGCCAATATTTCTGTTGGCGGTTCCTTGTTCCAGTTGATGGCCATTAATTAATGATGGAAAGTCATGACCAATATACTAAGGGTCATGCCTTCACTTCAAATATCCTTAGTGAAAAAATGAAGAATCACTTCAAATATTCTTAATAAACAAATGAAAAATCCCTGTAATATTTCTTATCATTCATAATGTAGTGATTTACTTATTGGGCTTATCATTTTTGCCTTCTGGGAGTGCATCGGAATTTGTAACTGGTTCTAAACTTCTACATTGTTGCTGTCCATGTGCTTTGATCTTTATTTTTCTTTTATGCTTGCAAATTCCTATGAAAAAATAGAGACAACTACGTCAAGGAGCACATGGGGATGGCATTTTTCTTCATAACCACAGCCAATAATATTAGTGTCAACATGTGCCTTGATTTTTTGTGTTTTTATTGTGCTAAAAGACTCCTATTAAAAGTAGAGACAACTGTGTCTTGGAGCACGTGGGGGCGGAATCATGCTTGAAGTTGATATTCGTAATGTTTGAAATGCAGTACGATTACAACCAATGATATTAGTGTCAACTTTTCCCCCATTCATCATCAACAGTGTTTGAGCTTGAACAACTGACAAACTAAAGAGAATATTTGGCATCTTCAAAAATGTCCCAATAGCCTATATATTTTTCACATGTTATGGTTAGTCATTGTACCTCCAAGATAATCACCATATTCTCAAAGACACTGCCATCTTTTAATTTCACAGCAGCTAGTCACTTTTTCCATGACTGGGATGTTCTTCACATATACTGCTGTTGCCAGTGCATGGAAAAAAGCTGGGCTTCATAACCATGGAAAAAAATACTGTGCAATGCTTTGCAGGTGTCATTCAAATTTTGCCAAGTCTTATGATTCCTCTTCCATGCTGCTGTACATGGAAGTGCTGGAAATCTCGAAGAAATATGACATGGCAATGCCGGCATTAAAATTGTATACCTCTGTTATATAAATTATTAAATCCCAATGCCAAAGATCGTATGGAAGATGGATGAAAGAAAAGAAAATGGAGACACTGAACGAGTCTTCATTTCTTCATTAATAAACTCGAGTACAGATTTGGAGTCACAGCTTATGGGCCCAGTCCAGGCCATCTTCTTCCAATCTCACAGAGTGAACACTGAACTAGTTTCATTTTTTCTTTTCATATGGTTTCTTACCCTTTGTTGTTGTTCCTTGGTATTGGCTTTCCGCCATCACACCTCACAGCCCTATTCTTAATTATTTTTGCAGTATGATATCCCTGTATCATGCTTTTTAGTCATGAACTTCCAGTTCTTTATTTCTTGCTTAAATAATCTTTTTGACGGAAGCACTCCTGTTGCTTTTATTTTTGCACTTACGTTTGATGTAAATGCCGTTGATGAACCCAACTCACTGTTACATAATATTTTTAGTAGCATCCAGGCACATGAGATCGGGTATTTTTCTTGAAATCTGTAAAACATTTGATAACCAGAACTTATGTGCCGTACCCCAGATGAAGGACAACATATTATAGCAATTACTGATAACAAGAGGGCATTGAGAATGCACGAGAAAAACATTTAGTCGTCCACCATTATCTTTCATCGAGTTTGGGATAAATTGAGGTTAATCTGTAATATCCACTGGCTAGCATCTGCAGACTTGAGGCATGTCATGCTAAGGTTCTTTGGTTCCTTTTCAGTATCCAAATATTTAAATTAATTGCAGCCTTGAAGACTATTGTTTCAGAAGCCATTACTTCCAGCCATTCATATTCAGTTTTCTGTTTTCACTGTTTATTTTTCAGATAAGGCTTCAGTTGGAGACATTGCTGGCTGAAAAGTCACGTCTTGCCCAAGAGAATGCCAGTTATGCCCGTGAAAATCGATTTCTACGTGAAATAGTGGAGTATCACCAGATGACTATGCAAGATGTAGTTCATTTGGATGAGATGCGCGAGGTGACAGAAATTGGTTTGGACCCTGATTCAGAGACCCAGATAGGAATGCTTCCCCTGAAAAATCAATTTCATCCAGGTGCCGTTGACTCTGCACAAGTATCCGCAGCTAGCTCTGGAAGATATGGTTCTTTTGGACGAGAATGCGTGGCAAGTAACAGATAGGTTTCAATCCTAATACAGAGACACAGATGGAGACATTACATCTAGAAAAGCAAATTTCATCTTATGTATTATGATGGTTCCATTTTGTTGATCTTGTTGTCAAAGATTATTGGTAGATGCATGTCCATTAAATCTTTATCTCCCTACTTCCATGCAGATCTCTGTATAGTGTGTAGGATATTGTTCACCGCTGCAATTTGGGGTGTTTGTGTATAAATATCTTGATACTGTTTGGGGTGTTTGTGGTTCACAGGCATACCATTCTTTAGGTTGTTGGGCTGTATTATTACATTTATTTATTCGCAACTGAACTGGGTTTGCCTCTAACAAGAAAAGGTTATATTTCAAATTTGCTTCTGGTTTTCTTGTGTGTATTTCTTTTAGCATGTATGAAAACCTGATTATTATTGTATTTGGAAAATATTTTGTTGATGACTCTGATAACAGTTGCTAATTTAATTCGGTGATTTGGACTTTATTTCAGAAATTGACAAGTGGTTCAATTGACAGAGAATAGCAAAACGATTTTGTATAAAATTAATTTCTTTTAATCTGACCGCCTGTAATGAATAAATAATGTAAATAAATGATAAATTAGTTAATTAATAATTAGGCTGAAAGGTCATGTTTGATTAGACATGACCTTTTGTGAAGAGGCACCTGCATAGGTATATAAGCAGGACTCATTTGTAACATTCAATCATCTATCTCATATCTTTTATAATATAATATTTGTATCCTCGTGGATATCGTTGTATTCCAAGTGTTATGGAGTATTTTAACCTGAGAAGGAACTTTGTTCGCTTAATTTGGTATCAAACCAGTTCGAGCCTTCGACCGCTTAAGCGCTGCACAAAGCCACACTCTTCGATCCAGGTCTTTGACCATAAAAATCGTCAACCTTGTTGTCGTCGTGACTGAAGCATTCGCTACAAATTTTGGAGTTTCTCCATTGCGGAGTTTGTCAAAGGCCTTTGGCCATAATAAAAAAATTGAAAAAAGAAGAAGGCTGATATATATATATATATATAAGAGAGAAAGAAAGTTAACATAAAGGGAGAAATAAATTAAAAGGAAAAAAAAAAGATTTAAAAGAAAATAGTTCCAAAAGAAAAAAAAAGAAAAGAAAAAAAGAGATATATATAAAGAATTACATATACGTACATACCAAGACAAACTAAAATTAAAAAGGAAAAAGAAATAAAGAAGAGTAGGTAAGGCTATTTTGATTATTCTTTCAGTGGTTTACAAGCTCGTAGTTTTGGAAGCCCATGGTAATTGCCCATGGTATTTGCAAGGTAAAATAAGAAGTAAAGGAATAAAAAATCTCTGTATGAATGGTAAGTTTACTTTTACGTGGAGAACATTAACAGAGTCAAATACACATAAGTGGACATATATTTTATAGGTGAATATATGTGAATAGCCACGTTTCATTAGGGTTGTAACCTTTAAAAAAAAAAAGAGTTAAAAAAAATCAATTGTTAAAAGAATATATATATATATTATAAAAAAAAAATTGAAGGAATAATAAGTTCATTAAAAAGAAGAAGAGAAAGTAAGGAAGGGTTACCTTAAAAACTCTGAAAACCCAATTAAACAGACAAAATGGAATCAATCATTGATGAAAATGAAATTGAATCTAATTCAGAGGAAAAGAAGGAAGATTTCCTGAAAATTATAGTATGTTTGTCTGTGCGCTACTTAGAATCAAAGGGTCACTTGCGGGAAAAGAAGTTCTCATATCTATTGATCTTAATCAAGAGAATAATTATGTTAGTACTGAATGTGCTAACCAATTAGTGATCTCCGAATCAAATATAACTGAAACAAATTCATTTCGCGAAAATGGAAAACAATACGACATAGGGAATTTACGCCTAAGTATTGGGGATTATTCCCTTGTCTCCCAATTTACCGTTAAAACCTTATTTTGTAACGATAGTGATATAATTTTGGGTTCGCTCTGGATAGAATCACTAGGGTCATTCGTTTTTAATACAAAAAAAAAGTTTTTAACATTCTCCTACAAAAAGAAGAAAATAACGCTACATGACGTCAACTTAAAGCCAAATTCAGTGACACCTGAAGGCATTCAGGAAATTTCAAAAGTAATTTCTCAAGAAAATAAAAAGGGGATTCAAAATATGCAAAAGGAAATTGACAAAATCACAGCTAACAAGAATGAAGAAGTTGCTCGCCTTAAGGACCACAACAAAAAATTGCTAACGCAACTTAAGAAACTAAAGAAGGATAAGAAGTCATGGAAAAACAAGGTGCAACAACTTGTCGAAAATGAAGCATCGAAATCTTCAAATATAGAAGTTCAAGTTGAAGAAAAATCGAACGTTGATCCATTAAATGTCTCAGCTGAAGAGGACGACAAGCAAGTTGCAGAAGAAACACACTTAGATGCCAGACGAACGAGGAACATTCTAAGTGAAGGTTTTGTAACCTACTCAATAACATCTTCGCCAAAAGAAAATCAAAGTCAAACCAAAAAAGTTCCCTATCGACATCCAAATCACGGGAGCAGACAACTCAACCAAGCTATGTATTCAGAATAGAAACAAGCTAATATTCCGACGAATACTAACGAATCATCACAAGTTGCCAGTCATCGAAGGTTCCACAGAAGATTGATTTAGGATGGTCCGATCCATTCTCAGTGCGACAGTTTTGTTTGTCACTTAGAGGATCGTATCACCTTGTATCGACAAGGATGACTACCCTGAGACGAGAAGATGTTCGTAGCAGGAAAATAAATCGAGGCCTTTCATCAACAAGCTTTGATGACAAAGCTTTTTGAGGGGAAGACAATATAATGAATAAATAATGTAAATAAATGATAAATTAGTTAATTAGTAATTAGGCTGAAAGGTCATGTCTGATAAAACATGACATTTCGTGAAGAGGCATCAAACATGACCTCTCGTGAAGAGGCACCTGCGTAGGTATATAAGCAAGACTTATTTGTAACCTTCAATCATCTATCTCATATCTTTTATAATATAATATTTGTATCCTCATGGATATCTTTGTATTCCAAGTTTTTTGGAGTATTTTAACTTGAGAAGGAACTTTGTTCACTTCACCGCCCTTCAGATAGCTTAAAAATCAAAAAATTACAAATGTTGAAAATTGAACTACATTAGGCATGTGAGAATTGACTTGTATTGGAAGAGGAGAGGTGCTTGCCTTCCTCTCATCGTGGCAGCTCCTGCCTCGAGCTCTATTAGGATTTCCCCTGCGTAGTGAGTTAAGGTCGCTGAAGAGTTGAGAAAGGATCCCAAGTGTCTCTGGCATATAGCCTTTATGGTCTGCATGTTGGGAGGTGCCACTGGTTTGTTGAGATAAAGGTACAGAGATTGTATTGTGCTGGATTATGTCTGTGGAAGTATGCTTTCTTGTCTGCAGCTTGCCTATTACGTGGCGGTGTTTTTCTGTCACACCCCATGTGGTCGGTCGTCGGTGTGTTTTTTCCTAGTGTAGCTGTGGATACATTGTGGCTCGCTGCCCTTCGGTTGTGTTTGAACAGTTGCTTCGTAGAAGTTGCCGGAATAACATGAAGGGTAAGGTTATAGAGGTTCTCACATTGTCTCCATACAACCATTAGATGGAAGAAACACGCAGTAGTGATGAAGGCTTGTTCCAGAGTCCATGCTGTCCTACTGTGTATCATCTCGGTGGTACTTGCTTGTCGCTTTGAGGATGTGTTTTTTTCCCTGCACCTTTTTGAGGATGGATTGGAGGTATGCAGGGGATGCTTTGTAGATTCTAACATAATCCATCATCATTGGTATAACTGTTTTGAAATTTGAATTCTGTTGAGTTTATAACTTTCTCAACATTTAACATTTCCAGTTGATATTTCATCTATTATTTTTTTTTTCCACAGAAAAAATCGAACCTTCTATTATAAAAGAGGGTTACATAGCATATGCGATGCATTTCTTTCCCTTTTCCAGAGAAAAAAACAGCTGTTTTTTGGATGAAAACCACCCTACAGCCCTGTCAAACAAAAACTGCTGAAAAGAAGCAAAAACTGTGGTGTAAGCTACCCCCGGCTTCCATAAAGGAAAAACACCGAAACATGGTATACTTAAAACCACCACTGTCCAATGACCAGCTAGTAAACACTGTGCTGGCAGAAAAAGAGCTGACATGTCCAAAAAATATAATTACTCAGGCCTCCGATTTACGGAAAACAGCACTGAGTTTTGTAGACAGTTTTATAGAAAATAACAGTGTTTTAAGTGCTGGATAATATATTCATAACAGGAAAAAACAGTGAGGAAAAAAAGAGCTGTTGACAGCTTCCAAAATTAAGCAAAAACCGGAGGGGCAAGTCTCCTTGCCACTCCATCCGCTACTTCATCAACTGACCATGAATCCAAAACCTGCTCAATGCCTTTTTTAGAAAGGCTGTCTGCTTCAGTATTTCTTTCCCTGTAAATGTGACAAATTGTCAGCTCATCAAAACAACTTTTAAGACGAAAAATTTCAGCAAGTAGAGGGGTTAAGAGATAATTCCTGCACTGGTGTGAGCCATTTGCCCACTTGACTGTGTTTAGTGAATCCCCGAAAATCTGGACCTCCCGCGCATTAAGCAAAGAGAGCCAACATAAAAGCAAATGTAAGGCTTTGAGCTCAGCAAAATTATTTGTTCCGGTACCAAGTCCAATGGAGGCTTTGAAAGAAATTCCAGATGGAAAGTAAATGACCAGGCCGGCTCCACAGTTTTTGTTTATATCAGAGGCTCCATCAAAATACGCCCATGGAATGGATCCTTTTATATCTTCAACCTGAACAGGTCTACAGCTTGCTGAATTTGAGGGAATTGGTATACTTTCATAAATGGCCACTCCTTCGGCTGCAAGTCTTGCAATGGGAAAGACAGAGTCTTTGAAGATGCAGTGATTTCTGGCTAACCATACCCCCCAAGCAACCAGCAGGGGCAGAGTTTTGACTTTGTCATTGGGAGCCTACTGCCACCAATTGGTCCAGGCCTCTGATATTTTCTCCCCCTCCCAGCGAAGGGGGACCTTTGTTTGTCTTAACATTTCATTCCAGAGGCTTTTTGAAAAAGGGCATGCAAGGAAAATATGCTGGAGAGTTTCCTCACTCTCCTTACACAAGGAACACCATCCTGGACCAATCTTCCCCCTTAACTGGAGATGATCCCATGTGGGTACTTTCTTTCGAAGAACACACCAGAAAAACAACCTAGTCTTTGCTGGTCCTTTCAGTTTCCACAAAAACTTGGCCCACCAGTTTGGCTCCTCCCACCCCTTCTGAGACATGAGCCAATCATAACCCATCTTTGGAGAGTAGAAACCTGATTTAGAGTGCACCCATCTCAGCTCATCCGGCTCATTTGTAATACGAATATGTGAGTTCAACAGACCTGCACGGAAAACCCCCCATTCCTCATGCCACCTTTCTTCTAAAGCAAGAGCCTCCTCTGAAAACCACTCCTGCCTCCAAATTGAAGAATTTGCATTATTAGCAATTTGACTGAGGGAGAAGAGGCCTCTGCTATTTAAGTGTTCGAGCAGTTCTCTTGAAAGGGCAAAGGAGTCCGAGCAGCCCACCCATGGGTCCCTGCCCAGTCTTATGGATCTACCATCACCCACTTTCCATGCCAAACCTTTTTCTATAACCTGAACAACAGCCACCAAAGCTTTCCATACCACAGAGGAATCTCTTGTTGATTTGGTAGGCTGTCTTATCATATTTCATCTATTATTAGGGGAAGGGGATTAACATATAAAATAAAATAAAGAAGGGAAAGCGAGAAAAATAGTTAATTGGATCCAGCATTGGTGATTGGAAGGAGGAATATTATCCTTTGTACTATGTTCGAATCTCACACGTGATCTATATTTACGCTTCCTAACTTAATGTTGATTAAGAATCTTCGTAACTCAACTGTTAATACCAACGATATTTACGCTTCCTAGCTGAATGTCGATTAAGAATATTTGTATATCAATTGTTAATACAAACATTTTTATTCTTGTTGAGTGGATTGAGAAGTACAAATTATATTAAAAAAAATAAAATAAAAATAATATAAATTAATAAAAATATCTGCGAGAATTAGAAGTCTTGCTGGATTGAGAAGGTATATATATATATATATATATATATATATATAATAAAATAATAACATTCATCACATTTATTATAATTTTATTACAATATTTTCACTACCATTAACAAATTCTCTATCGAGGTGTTGTATAAAAAGAATAATAGAACTTACAACTTTTGGTATGATAATGATTGCAAAATTGCCAAGAAAGCAATTAGTGATGCTCTTGAAGAAATTGTAAAGCTTGAAAATATGTGTATACAAAGCTCTTACCAAAAGGAAGAAAAGACCTTATATCAATAGGACAAGAATGTCTTCACCCTTCTAAAGTTGAGCATAGAAAGTTTTGGAGGAATATACTTGTTTGCAAAACAAAATAAAATCTTTCAATCCCCTTGAATTCCCTTGAATAATTGGGATATCTATTTTAAGAATCTTTATGACTCTCTGTACACCATGAACAACATCTTAAACATTTATGTAAAGGAGGATATATTTTCTTTGGAAGACATGGAGTTCCAGATTAAGAATCTTGCTAATGGGAAAACTAGGGATATTGAAGGCTACCAATTTGAAAATTTCAAAATGCAAAGGTCTATCATCATCCCTCATATTCACATACTTCTCAATTTGGCAGTAGAACACGGGTTCCCCAAGCCTTGGCCACAAAGCCTTATTGTGCTTATATTTAAAAGTGGGATAAAAATGTTCCCTCTAACTATAGGGCCATTATGATTAGCCACATTTTAGACAAACTATATTGGCTCATTTTGGAAAAGAATATTAGCCTTTAGCTTGAAAGCCATGGTAAAAGAGCAAAAGGGAAAGCTGGTTTTAGGAGACCTCATTCAATTATTGACCATATTGTCACTCTTAGGATCATTGTCGAGGAGTGTCGCAATAGTAAAACTAATTTCTTTTGTTGTTTTGTTGACTTTTAAAAAGCTTTTGGCACAGTTCCTCATGATAAACTATGGCAAAGACTTGAAGAGATAATGGTTCCTCTCGAGTTGAGGATTGCTATAATTCGACTTTACGAAAATGTTATTTCCAAGCTTAAGACCACTGAGGGTTGGTCTAAAGAAATTAAATGCAATATCAGAGTTAAGCAAGGGTGTCCCCTATCCCCTATCCCCTACCCCTTTTGGCATTTACATTGAAAAGATAGAAGAGTGTTTGGAAGTTGTGGGATGTGATGGCTCCAAACTTGTTGGTATGGCCATTACTCTTCTCCTTTATGTTGATGATATCATTCTTCTAGCTAGAAGCCATGATGATCTCGAAAAGCAACTTACGATCCTCCATGATTATTGCACCAAGATGGGTATGACTGTTAATACTGACAAAACTAAAGTTATGATAATTAAATCCAAAAAGATCAACCACGCTAATTTCATCTATTATAACAATTACTTGGAGCATGTTTCTTCATACAAATATTTAGGTATTGACATTCATCATCAAATTAACTAGAATTATAGCATTGAGAAAAGAATTATTGGAGCCTGAAAAGCTTATTATGAGCATGAAAACAATTGTAAGTCAAATGATCTTTAGTTTTGGAGTTGAAAAAATTTCTTCTTTGAGACTCTTGTCGCCCCTGTTATTTTATATTGCTGTAAGGTTTGGGGTTGTAGTATATCTAGAAAATCGTGGAGGAAAATTGAGCTGATCCAAAAGTAATTTATAACCTACAACCTCAAGATTAAAGGAAATACTCCCTATCCTATCTTCTTGATTGAAGCTAGCATTTCCACCATTGAAGGCATGGCTATGTTTACATATCTGATGTACAAGAAGAAGCTTTACAACATGGAAGTCAAGATGTTCCCCAAAATTTCTTTTAACTCTAGCTAAAACCCCTATCTCTGACTCAACCTATGATGGCATAAGGATGCTGATCCAAGAGGATCTTGCATCAGTTCAGATTGACACGGAAGTTAAATATCATCTTCAGTTCTTCAGTGATCCGGATGAGAAGGAAATCTTCAATTTGGTTCATGGTGCAATGTCCGGTGTTGGAAATGTAAATGGTTCAATATTGGTGGCATGTGGTGTAAACCTATGTAACTAGGTTGTAACCAATGGTTAGAAATCCTAAGTGGTGAACCTAAGCTAAGGTCATGGTGTAATGTGATAAGACCTAAGTCCAAACTATGGTCAAAATCCTATGCTAAAGACCTAGCGCTAACCTTAAGTTTTACACTACATTGTATACAAACCCTATGGTGAAATAAAACTCTTTCAGACTATGTAATGGTGTAACAAACTATGGTTATAAACGATATGTAATATACCATATTGTATATCAATATAACCGTTGGAGTTGACTGTGCGGGCAGAGTTAACCGCAAGTGACATGTGAACAACGAAGGTTAACGTTCAAGTTCGAAAGTTGACTGCCGGGAAGACCGCAACAGTTGGAGCAGCTGTCACATGCAGATGAGATAGACTGCATTGTTTACAGAACGACCGGAGCTTGACCGCCGATGTGGCAGTCAACAGTTAGACTGCCAGAACCACCATGTCACATGATAATCGTTTAGCCAACCGCCGCCAAGAGATTAACCGTCGAGGTTTATTTTGAACATATAGTTTATTTTTGGTTTTGAAATGAATGCGCGCAGTTTTAAAATTATCCACCATGTAAACCTTATCGTAAGGTGCTAGAACACCAATGCACCGAGAAGTGTTTACCACCTAATCACATTGAATTGCAAAACCATATGCCATGTTAAGCCCGAGAGGTTCGACTTGAACCAGACCTGAGGCTTATAAAAACTTCACCTTGTACCATGATAAGAAAGAGTGTTTTTGAAGGCTTGTATTTAAAATTCTATAAGAGAGAGGCAATTTTCTTTCAGGTGTATCTTGGTCGTCCGGAGGCAGAATTGGGTGTCGAGACAGGCGTTATAAAGCTAGGAGGGAGAGATTTCTATTGACAGAGACCAGAGGTGTCTGTGAGCATGTTCAGTCTGGTGAATTTCTGTGTAAATACTTCCCTGGATCATTCCTTAATAAAACGGACACCCATCTTGAAAGCGAACTCGAAGATGTAGTCCACCAGGGACAAACTCCGTAATCAATGTTTGTTGTCTTCTATCTCTGTTTTTTGATGCAAATTCATGTTTAATTGTGCTTCTTAAGTTATGGATTAAGTTGTAAAATCAATTGCTTTCATTCAGTCTTCCACACTAAGCGATCGAGTTAACAATCAATTCACTTTTGGCAAATATTCAATCCTATTTTAGATTTATTTCAGATCAATTTGGTATCAGAGCGGGTTGTGTTTTGTAGGATTTTTTCTAGTGAATGTTAACCAGGTCCAGGTTGCGACGCGGAGAAGGAACGCTCAAGGAGATAGACCCAAAAGTTGGAAAGCAGAAAGTCGCTCAACAATCGACAATGGGAGGATTCGATGCAGGTTAAACTCCTAAAGTGAAGGCCATGGGCGATGAACAAATTCAACAAATGTTTTTGAACATGCAACGAATGTTGGGAGAACTCTATGAAGATAAGAAGGCGAGAGATGCAAATTCTTCTTCGAAAGAAACAAAGAAGGAAAAGGGAAAAGGAAAAGATGATAAACCTCATTCTCCTCCATCATCTTCATCATCTTATTATTCTTCTTCTAGTTCAGATTTTGAAACAGAAAAGAAACTTCAGAAATCATCTCTTTTGAAACTTGATGTAAAATTTGAACTACCTATTTATGATGGAAAAATGAATCCTGAAAAGTTAGATAACTGGATTAAACAGTAAGATGTGTATTGTAGAATTCAGAACATTTCCGATGAAAGAACAAAAATTTAGTTAGCTACACTTAGAATGCGGGGAACAACTCTAATCTGGTGGGAAAGTAAAACTCAAGTAGATTTAAAGTGGAAAGGTAAAGTCATCTCTTCATGGTCCAAGTTTTTAAAAGCTCTCAGAAACCAATTCTATCCTTTGGGATACATGCAGCAAGCTGTTATTGATTGGTAACATTTGAGACAAGGTAAAGGGTAGAATGTTAAGGAGTTTACTCAGGAGTTCAAGAAGAAAGTTTTGGAGTGTGGTATTCCATTGGAAACACATGAAACTTTATTGAAGTACATTGGCAGTTTACATTCTTATTTACAACATACATTATTGATGTTTAATCCCACTGACTTTGATGAAGTGTGTGTTCAAGCCATACATATTGAATCAGGTGGCAAACCGTTCAAGTTTTCATAGAAAGCATCCAAACAGTTGGAAATCAAGGATTCCAAAGACAACAAGAGGAAGAGCATTTCAAAGGGAAAGAAAACAACGACAACTCATAAGGAAAGTGAAATACCTACTTGTTCTCACTGCCAGAGAATCAGACATGATGAAGCCAAATGTCGGAAAATTCACCCAGAACTCAGACCAAAGAAGTTCCAGAAAAAGAAATGTGAAAAGAAGGCTAATACAACAATCCAACAAGATTTGGGCTCCGACTCAGGTGATGAAAGGAAAATAACCTCAATGGTTTCGACAGGTAAAAGTTCTGACGCTAGTTCAAGTTCTAGTACTTCTGCATCTTCTTCAAACATAAATCATCTGGATGAGGATAAAAGAGTTGAATTATTTCACATAAGGATAACTTCTAAGCACACAAAAATAGACACATTATTTGACAGTGGATCACAGACAAATTTAATATTTTAAGAATTAGTTAATAAATTGGGTTTAGAGACACAGAATCATCCAAGACCATACCCATTAGACTGGCTAAAAGAAAAGACTCAGATTAATGTCACAAAGCAGTGTCGTTTAAAATTTTCCATCACAACTAATTACATTGATGAAGTGGATCTAGATGTGATTCCATTAGACATATGTGGAGTAGTGCTAGGAAGTCCTTATCTCTATGATCGTGAATGTTTCATAGGAAAGAGCATAAATATCACCTTAAGAAAGATGGGATCCAATACATTGTCAGGGCACATAAAATCAAAATACACTTGGATTTAGTTACTGCTAATCAGATGAAGAGGCTAATAAGTTCAAGTAAAAGATATGTAATCATGGTTGTAAAAGAACAACGCAAGGATAAATATGATTCTTTTTCAGGTTGTGAATCTCAGTTTAAAGATAATTTGGTTAAAGTGGTAGATTCTTTTCAAAGTCTATTTAAAGAACCAAAACATCTACCTCCTAAACGAGAAATACAACATGAGATACATTCGTTGTCTGATGCCCCTCTTCCTAATGTCAGAATGTTTCAAATGTCAGTCATAGAGCACGAATAAATAAAGAAACAAATCCAAGTGCTGGTTGAAAAATGTTTCATTCGTCCCAGTTCATCTCCATGTGGTTCACCAATAATTTTGGTTCCTAAGAAGGACATGACATGGAGAATGTGTGTCGACTTTAGGCCCTTAAACAAAATCAAAATCAAGAACATTTATCTTCTTCCCACGATAGATGATTTACTTGACCAGTTGAAAAATGCTGTCTATTTCACTAAGTTGGATTTGCGTAGTGGGTATCATCAAATTCACATTGCAGAAAATGACATCTCGAAAACTGCATTTAGAACTAGGCAAGGGCTATTTGAATGGTTAGTGATGCCTTTTGGTTTGTGTAGTGCTCCAACAACTTTCATACGGGTTATGAATGATTTTTTCTGTCCATACATTGATAAATTTGTCATAATATACTTAGATGATATCCTGAATTTCAGTTCCTATATGGAAAAGCATGTTAGGCATGTTAAACAGGTCTTTGAAGTTTTGCAAAGGGAAAAATTGTACCTTAACTGTCCAAATGTGAGTTTGGGAAAACTTCATTGGTTTATCTTGGTGACATAGTTGGAGGTGGTCATTTGAAAATAGATCCAACTAAAATCGATGTGATTGTTAAGTGGCCAAGACCACAAAAAGAATGAAGTTAGGAGTTTCTTAGGTGCAGTTCAATATTGGTGAAAATTCATTTCTCAGTTTTCTTTGATTGCATCACTGTTACATGCTTTAACAGGTTCTAAAATTTCCTATCGGTGGGGAGGGAAACAACAAAAAGCTTTTGATATGCTTAAGCATAAAATTGTCACAACACCAATCTTAGCTTTACCAGATCCTCAATAACCATTGTTATGTATATTTTATTAAATCGCAATCGGAACTGTACGATTGATCGCATGACTTTGTAAAACGCTGCGATTGAAATGGCGGACCCGATCATGTTATAAGCGGGAGTTGATATATGCAAATCGCATCCGAAATCTCAATCGCAATCAGAACTCTACGATTGATCGCACGACTTTGTAAAACACTGCGATTGAAATGGCGGACCCGATCGTGTTATAAGCGGGAGTTGATATATGCAAATCGCATCCGGAATCTCAATCGTAATCGGAACTCTCCGATTGATCGCACGACTTTGTAAAACGTTGCGATTGAAGCCCGGACCCGATGGGCTTATTAACTATGATTAACAAGTGTTTTGAGTTCCAGTTCTATTCGCAAACGGAAATTTGTGAAGGCGTTGTTATATATAAATATATATGTATATATAAAAAGTGGTTGCGGTTGTATTAAAACATGCCGCGTGGTCTGTAGACCCACGGGCCTCAGCTTAACGGGAGGGCGATTATTAATGTAATGCAATTGTAATATATGTATGTTCCGGCCTGCGGAACTCGCCACATCAACAAGACACTTGCTGCATGTAAAGGATTGAATTACAGTCAGCAGATTCATTTATATATAAAGCGCTGGTATAAAAATAAAATAAAAATGCGGTTCATAAATTCAGGAGTTACGCAGCAGCCATAAACAGAAAGGCATACAGAGAAGAGAAAGGGACAAAGAGACAGTTAGAGAAAAGACAAATGCGCAGCAAG
This sequence comes from Pinus albicaulis, assembly GCA_034641835.2. Taxonomy (NCBI): domain Eukaryota; kingdom Viridiplantae; phylum Streptophyta; class Pinopsida; order Pinales; family Pinaceae; genus Pinus; species Pinus albicaulis. Next base: position 1,258,223,989 of record CM076578.1, on the reverse strand, counting down.
CCAAGAGACAAAATGAGTGAGTTGGAGTTCACATTGTAATTCGAATGTAAATGTTTTAATCGTTTTTATTGTTTGTGATGCATTGGCAAGTCTCCGAGAGAAAACAAACTCCCACTGTAATGTTAAAATTGACACCTACAGTTATAATTTCTGAGTAAGCTGATAAAAGGAGTGAGAAGGCGGAAGGCAAAGAGACATGACTTTCCATTTCGAATTCCAAGCAGAATACAAACAGTCATGTGAGGAAATCTATAAATAATATCATCTTGATATCACAGAGGGATTTTTTTTTTTTTTTTTTGAAGAGCGGTAGTAAAAGAGAAAGAGAGAAGGCAAAATCTGAGAAAGTGAAGCGAAGGAAGAAAGTCAACAAAAGAGAGGCAGAAGGAGCTAGAACCGGGGCCGATATCAGAGGTAAATCAGCAAACATTCAGGTTGTTAAATTGAGGAAGTTGGAGCTTCCCTATCAAGTTGAAGCTTGATAGCTGTCAGTTGTAGCTGACTGAGGTTGGAGCCTCCTGTAGGTTGGTGCCTGCAGAAAATTGAAGGGAGTTGGTGCTTCCTTGCAAGTTGTAGCTTTCAGAATTGAGGTAGGAGCCTCCTGTAGGTTGGTGCCTACAGAAAAACAGTGGTGAGAGGGAGTTGGAGCTTGCCTTTGCATCACAACAATAATAAGATGTGGTTTTCTCCCTTTATGGGTTTCCACTTACATCTGCTGTCTTTATGTGTGCTTCTTATGTGTTGATGTGATTATTTCAATCTGCTTAATTTCTTGCTGCTTTCAACTTAAATATGGTGTCACAATAAATTAATATTGGCTACAAATAAGATTGTTCACATATTAAAGCTGTAAATAACTCTGGTGAAAATTTAAAAGGCTAATGCATGTATTAAACTTATTCACCCCCCCCTCTCAGTTTAATCAAAGATTCAACAATTGGTATCAGAGCGGGTTCCTTTGTACAAGTCTAACAACTGAAAGGAGATCCTAGGTTCCCAAGATGGCTAGTAAAGAAGGATGCTCAACCAATAAAGCCCCTTTCTTCACTGGTGAAAATTATGCTTTCTGGAAAATCAGAATGAAGACATACATAATGTCTCTAGGAATAGAAGTCTGGGTTGCTGTGGAATTAGGATATGCCCCGAAATCAACTGATACATAAAAAGAAGCTAAAGAAAGCTTTGTAGCTAATGAAAAAGCCATGAATGCCATCCTGAATGGATTATGTGAAGCAGAGTTTATTAAAGTAATGCACAAAGAAACTGCCAAGAAAATTTGGGATACTCTTGAAGGCATACATGAGGGAGACCAGAAAGTAAAGACTGCCAAACTTCAAGTATATAGAGCCCAGTTTGAAAACTTAAAAATGAATGATGATGAAGATTTTGGCAGCTTCTTCTTAAAAGTTGCAGAAATTGTTAACAATGTGAAAGCTCTTGGAGAAACCATACCAGAAAGTATAGTTGTGCAAAAGATTCTAAGATCACTCCCATCCAGATTTAATCCCAAGGTATCTGCAATAGAAGAGACAACGAATTGGGAGACATTGACCATGAATCGGCTACTAGGAAATCTTACAGCATATGAGATGAGGCTCCCACAGAAGAAGTCAAGCACAAGGGAGGCAGCATTCAAAACAGAAAAGAAGAAAGAAGAAAAGGAAGACATATGCTCCTGCTCTGATGAAGAAGAGGCTAAATTTGTCAAGAAATTGGATAGAGGCTCAGGTAGATACAAAGGTAAAATTCCCTTCAAATGCTTTAATTGTGGAAGAGTTGGACATTATGCTGCTAAATGTCCTCACAAGAAAGTAAGAAATCAAGCTCAAGAATCAGAGAAAGACACATCAAAGAACTGGCAGAAAGGAAAGAAATTCAGCAGAAAATCCTTTTATGCTCACCAAGACAGCAGTGCATCTGAAGACTCAAATGAACCCTCAAGTGAAGAAGAAACCTCAGAATTTATATTGATGGCCATAGAAGATCTTGAGGGACTCCTACTAGAAGATGAAGAAGAAGAAGGGGAAGTAGACCTTGAGGGGGAGCTAAGAAGTGCTCTGGAGGAGATTGACAGACTCAAACTAAAATGCAGAAAACAAAAAGAGATTCTCCTAAAATGTGTGAAAGAAGAAAAAAATTCAGAAGTACTCATGCAGCTGAAGGTAAAGCTTGAAGAAGCCAAGAAGATAGAAGATATGTTACTTCAGCAAATCAAAGATAAAACTCGAGAACAAGAGAAGCTGGAAGAAGAAATTCTGTGTCTGAGAAAGAAATTAGAAAAAGCTCAACAGAAAGTTTCTATATACCCTTCTCAAACAACAATCTCTATTAAGTTGAATGAAATTTTGGTTGCTCAAAGATCCCCTATGATAAAGACTGGAATAGGCTACGAAGGAGAATCAAGTAAAGGAAAAGAAAAGGTTGACCGAGAGATTATTTTTGTAAAAGCAAAGAAGGATGAGGAAGTAGCTCAAATAATTCCTACAAAAGAAGAAATCTGCAATAAGAGAGACAGAGAGCAGAAGAAACCTCTAGTAACAAAGAATGCAATAACTACTAAGATAACAGAAAAAGGATCATATGTTCCTGAGTATGTCAAATTTGGAAGCCATCAAAGGAGATTCTTCCCTCCTATGAAGAATGCCACCTGTTATGTCTGCCACAAGCAGGGACACATTGCTGCATATTGTCATGCAAGGAAGAATGATTCAAACCAGCAAAAGAGGCAAGCATGGAAGAGACAACCTTACATCAGGTATGCAAGTAATTTCTATGGTTATTGTTTTTATTGTAAGGATTTTGGCCATAGAATTTTTGAATGTAGAAAGTATGGACAAAGACTGATGTTCAATACCTCAAGGAGGTTTATGAGTCAAAGCAATTTTGTTCATGCTCACAATTCCGCAAAAACTATAATCAAATGTTGTATATGCAATCAAATTGGGCATATATCTTCCAAGTGTTCTCTAAAGGGATATAATTCATCACCTCACAAAAGATACAAAACAAAAGGGGGCCTCCAGTGGATAAAGAAGGCGAATAAATGTGACTTGGCTTTAGCTGCTCAAGATTTGAAGAGTCAATGGTATTTGGACAGTGGCTGCTCTAAACACATGACAGGAGATAAAAACAAGTTTTTAACTCTTGACGAAAAGAAATCGGGCAATGTCACTTTTGGAAATGACAAATCAGGAAAGATCAAGGGAAAAGGATCAGTCAGCGTAGACAATGGCAGAGGAAAGGCCCAAGATGTATTATATGTAGATGGGCTGAAAGAAAATTTACTGAGTGTCAGTCAGATGTGTGATAAAGGCTGTGAAGTTCTCTTTAGAGCACAAGATTGTGTAGTCAGATCAAGCACAACAGGAAAAACTCTACTCAAAGGTTTTCGAACAGAAAGTAATGTGTACATAGTGAAAGAGGAAGATGAAGCCTGCCATCTTAGCAAACTTGAGGAGTCATGGTTGTGGCATAGGAGATTGGGACATCTCAGCTTTGACCATATCATCAGACTGAGCAAGAAGAAAGCTGTAAGAGATATGCCAGAAATAAAAAGGCCTTCAAGTACTATATGCAAATCTTTTCAATTGGGGAAACAGACTCGCACATCCTTTAAATCTAAAGAGGAGCTGTCAACAAGAAAACCACTCCAGCTTGTGCACATGGACCTGTGTGGACTTGCTAGAACTCGGACACCAAGTGGAGAATCCTATTTCATGCTGATAATAGATGACTTTTCCAGAATGACATGGGTTGCTTTTCTCAAAAATAAATCAGAAGCATTGGAAAAATTTAAGATATTCAAAGCATTAGCATAAAATCAAACTGGATGCAAGCTGAAATGTATCAGATCAGACAGAGGAGGAGAATTCACAGATTATGACTTTGTAGACCTATGTAATGAACATGGAATAAAGCAACAATTTACTATTGCAGGGACACCTCAGCAGAATGGAGTAGCAGAGAGACAAAACATGTCTGTACAACAAATAGCAAGAGCTATGATGCAAGAGAATAATATTGCTCAAACCTTCTGGGCAGAAGCAGTGCACACAGCAGTACATATCCTTAATAAAGCTCACTTAAGGCCAAGCGGTGACAGGACTCCCTATGAACTATGGCATGGAAATCCAGCCTCAATCAAACATTTCAGAATCTTTGGTAGCAAGTGTTACATAAAGAATAATGATGAAAACCTTGGGAAATTTGATGCAAGAGCAGATAAAGGAATATTCTTAGGATATGCATCCAAAAGTAAAGGGTACAGGTGCTACAACAAGACTCTTCGGAAAATAGTTGAATGTATTGATGTGAGATTTGATGAAGAACTTCCAAACAATACAAGAAATACAGACTGCTGCAGTCCATCAGACAACCATGAAGAGGAAGACAAGGATGATGATGAAACAAGAAAGACAACAGATGATGCAGAGCTGAGCTCGAAAACCCCCTCAAGATACACTCAAAAGAATCATCCTGAAGATCAGATCATAGGAGACAAGAAAGCAGGAGTCCAGACAAGAAGGCAGCTAACAGAACAAACAAAAGAAGTATACATAGCCATGTTATCACAAATAGAGCCAAAGAAATTTGAAGAAGCCAACAAGGACAAGTATTGGGTAAAAGCAATGAATGAAGAATTGGACCAAATTGAGAAGAACAATACCTGGGAACTAGTTCCTAGACCTATTGAGAAAAATATCATTGGTTCAAAATGGGTATTCAAAAACAAAATGAATGAGAAAGGACAAGTAATCAAGAATAAAGCCAGGCTGGTCTACAAAGGATACTCACAAATTGAAGGACTTGACTATGATGAAACATTTGCACCTGTAGCCAGAATGGAGGCTATCAGAATGTTCCTGGCATTTGCATGCTACCAAGACTTCAAGGTATATCAAATGGATGTAAAGGCTGCTTTTCTTAATGGAGATCTAGAAGAAGAAGTGTACATGGAACAACTAGAAGGCTTCTCATTGACAGACAAAGAAGACTATGTGTGCAGACTGAAGAAGGCCCTATATGGACTGAAACAGGCTCCTCGTGCTTGGTACTCAAGATTGGACAAATATTTGCAAAAACAGGGCTTTAGGAGAGGTGGAGTAGACAGCAATCTATACATAAAAGCCCATGAAGATGAACTCCTGATTGTTGTAGTATATGTTGATGACATTATGTTTGGAAGCAACAAAGATGAACTAGAAAAAGGGTTTGCTGATGAAATGAAAACAGAGTTTGAAATGTCTATGATTGGAGAGCTCAGTTTCTACTTGGGACTACAAATTCAGCAAAATAACACAGGTACATTTATTTCACAAGAAAAATACATAAAAGAAATGTTGAAAAAGTTCAAAATGGAGGACTGCAAACCTGTGTCAACTCCCATGACCACAGGTTGCAAGCTGTGTGCTAATGATGGGTTTGTTGACATAGATCAAGGACTTTACAGATCAATGATTGGAAGTCTATTGTATCTGACTGCATCAAGACCAGACATCATGCTAGCAGTAGGATTAGTGGCTAGATATCAAGCAGCACCTAAACAAAACCATCTTCTGGCAGTCAAAAGAATATTCAAAGATCTACAAGGAACAATACAGTATGGACTTTGGTATCCTAAAAGCAAAAACTTCACTTTATCAGCATACACAGATGCAGATTGGGCCAGCTGTATGGATGATAGGAAGAGTACAAGTGGAGGTGCATTCTATCTAGGAGAAAGCCTAGTTGCATGGCTAAGCAAGAAAAAAACATCCATCTCTCTGTCTACAGCTGAAGCCGAATATATAGCAGCAGCAACATGTTGTACACAAGTCATGTGGATGAAGCAAACTCTTCAAGACATGAAGGTAAGCATTGATGAACCTATTCCAATCAAATGTGACAATACAAGTGCTATAAGTATATCTAAAAATCCTGTGCTTCATTCAAAAACCAAACATATACCAATCAAGTACCATTTCCTCCGAGAACAAGTGGCTCTGAAAATAGTAAAGCTGGAATATGTACCAACGAAAGAACAGACAGCTGATATATTTACCAAACCTCTTGCTAGAGAACCATTTCAATACTTGAGAGATAAACTAGGGGTAGTATCAGCAGATGCTACTCTCTAATATGAAGATAATGCACAACTTCAGGGGGAGAACAAAACGAATATATCATTCCAGGGGGAACCAGCTAGCAAGATAAGCATAAAACAAGTCCACAGGATCAGCATTAACAGTATTATCGGCATTCAGAAGCAACAAATTCTAGCACGCATTCAGCATTATAAGCTTTCTGCAGCATTAGCAGTATAAGCATTCAGTATTCATTCAGAAGCAAGTTCTAGCACGCATTCAGCACTATAAGCATTCAGCATTATCATAAAACAGAGCAATGGTATAGAGCAGCATATAAAACAGAGCAGCATGATATCGGCTCACTATATGGTATCGGCTTACAAGCACTACAAATATGAAACAGAGTAGCATGATACAGCTATTAAAACCAAAGCGTTCTCTCAACAAGTTTCATACATCACTCTGGAGCAGCATAGTACAATTTCAGCTGAAGAGGACCTAAACGTAACTCAGAAAAAGGAAGTACAACGACAGAGCCCATACGGAGAGATGAGGCATCGTCCTTTGCCATTGATGTCAAAGGGGGAGGAAGAACAAACAACAGGAGGAAGAGCAGGCAAACAGAAAGAGCAAGCAACAAGAGAAAGAGAAAGCAAACAGAGAAAATGGATTGCCATCAATGCCAAAGGGGGAGACTGTTGGAAATGTTGTCATTGATGGAAAAGGAGGCAGCGCTGAAGCAAAGAGGCAGCAAAGAAGCAAATGAAGGTAGAGGAAATGAATATAATAGAGGCAGAACCGTTATCTCAGCAATAGAGGCAGAGGCAGAGCGACAGGAGCAGCAGAGACAGAGTCAGAGACAGAAGCAGAGCCGTTATAAAATTCCGGGAATCGCTTCACTCCAGCGGCAAAGAATATATATAAACATATACAAAACTTATTCCGGGAATCGCTTAACTCCAACAGCAATGTAATGCAAATAACACAGAAAATTCCGGGAATCGCATAACCCCAGGTGGAAGGATACATAAAACAAATCTCATTCCGGGAATCGCTACCCACGCAGGAGTATACATAGAGCGCATTACATATGTTCCAATGGTCCAAGGCATATACATTGATATATATTAAGGTGGAGTGTGTTATGATCAATGGAAAGAGTAATATAAAATGGGACCCTCACCCAATACTTGTCGGAGATCGCAAGGGGCAGCGGAACATTGCAGCAGCCAATGCGGTGCGATTGGGTGAAATGCGGACCGATCAGTTATGCACCTGATTAATCAAGAATGTCAGAGTTCAATGCGCAGAATTGTAAGCAGCTGCGATTGAAGGGACCCGATCGAGTTATGCACCACAGTTAATTGCTAATCGCATCCGAGTTCCAATCGCACGACTTTGTAAAACGCTGCGATTGAAGTGGTGGACCCGATCGAGTTATGTACCACAGTTAATTGCTAATCGCATCCGAAATCTCAATCGCAATCGGAACTCTACGATTGATTGCACGACTTTGTAAAACACTGCGATTGAAATGGCGGACCCGATCGTGTTATAAGCGGGAGTTGATATATGCAAATCACATCCGGAATCTCAATCGTAATCGAAACTCTCCGATTGATCGCACGACTTTGTAAAACGTTGCGATTGAAGCCCGGACCCGATGGGCTTATTAACGATGATTAACAAGTGTTTTGAGTTCTAGTTCTAATCGCAAACGGAAATTTGTGAAGGCGCTGTTATATATAAATATAAATATATATATATATATATATATAAAGTGGTTGCGGTTGTATTAAAACATGCCGCGTGGTCTGTAGACCCACGGGCCTCAGCTTAACGAGAGGGCGATTATTAATGTAATGCAATTGTAATATATGTATGTTCCGGCCTGCGGAACTCGCCACATCAACAAGACACTTGCTGCGTGTAAAGGATTGAATTACAGTCAGCAGATTCATTTATATATAAAGCGCTGGTATAAAAATAAAATAAAAATGTAGTTCATAAATTCAGGAGTTACGTAGCAGCCATAAACAGAAAGGCATACAGAGAAGAGAAAGGGACAAAGAGACAGTTAGAGAAAAGACAAATGCGCAGCAAGCCAAGAGACAAAATGAGTGAGCTGGAGTTCACATTGTAATTCGAATGTAAATTTTTTAATCGTTTTTATTGTTTGTGATGCATTGGAAAGTCTCCGAGAGAAAACAAACTCCCACTGTAATGTTAAAATTGACACCTATAGTTATAATTTCTGAGTAAGCTGATAAAAGGAGTGAGAAGGCAGAAGGCAAAGAGACATGACTTTCCATTTCGAATTCCAAGCAGAATACAAACAGTCATGTGAGGAAATCTATAAATAATATCATCTTGATATGCAGAGAGAGTTTTTTTGAGAGCAGAGGTGAGAGTAAAGAAAGAGAAGGCAAAATACAAAAGAGTGAAGCAGAGAAGATCAAGAAAAGAAGAGCAGAAAGAGGAGCTACAGAACAGAGCTGATATCAGAGGTAAATCAGCAAACATTCAGTTTGTTAAATTGAGGAAGTTGGAGCTTCCCTATCAAGTTGAAGCTTGATAGCTGTAAGTTGTAGCTGACTGAGGTTGGAGCCTCCTGTAGGTTGGTGCCTGCAGAAAATTGATGGGAGTTGGTGCTTCCTTGCAAGTTGTAGCTTGCAGAATTGAGGATAGAGCCTCCTGTAGGTTGGTGCCTGCAGAAAACAGTGGTGAGAGGGAGTTGGAGCTTGCCTTTGCATCACAACAATAATAAGATGTGGTTTTCTCCCTTTATGGGTTTCCACTTACATCTGTTGTCTCTATGTGTGCTTCTTATGTGTTGATGTGATTATTTCAATCTGCTTAATTTCTTGCTGCTTTCAACTTAAGTATGGTGTCACAATAAATTAATATTGGCTGCAAATAAGATTGTTCACATATTAAGCTGTAAATAACTCTGGTGAAAATGTAAAAGGCTAATGAATGTATTAAACTGATGCTGGCCACAACAGGGCCTTAAATAAAATCACAATCAAGAACAGGCATCCTCTTCCCAGGATAGATGATTTACTTGACCAGTTGAAAAATGTTGTCTACTTCGCTAATTTGGATTTGCGTAGTGGGTATCATCAAATTCGCATTGCAGAAAATGACATTTGGAAAACTGCATTTAAAACTAGGCAGGGGCTATTTGAATGGTAGTGATGCCTTTTGGTTTCTATAATGCTCCAGCAACTTTCATGTGGGTTATGAATGATGTATTCCATCCATACATTGATAAATTTGTCATAATCTACTTAGATGATATTCTGATTTTCAGTTCCAATATGGAAGAGCATGTTAGGCATATTAAACAGGTCTTCAAAGTGTTCCAAAGGGAAAAATTGTACCTTAAATTATCCAAATGTGAGTTTGGGAAAACTTCATTGATTTATCTCAGTTACATAGTTGGAGGTGGTCATTTGAAAATAGATCCATATAAAATTGATGTGATTGTTAAGTGGCCAAGACCACAGAATGTGACTGAAGTTAGGAGTTTCTCAGGTGTAGTTCAATATTGGAGAAAATTCATTTCTCAATTTTCTTTGATTGCATGGTCATTACATTCTTTAACAGGTTCTAAAGTTTCCTTTCAGTGGGGAGGGAAACAACAAAAATATTTTGATACACTTAAGCAGAAAATTGTCACAGCACCAATCTTAAATTTACCAGATCTTCAATAGCCATTCGAAATTGAAACAAATGCTAGTGCTTATGCAATGGGTGCAGTTTTACTTCAAAAAAGTAAACCTATTTGTTTTCATTCAAAAACTTTTTCTAAGGCAATTACAAATTATCCAACATATGATAAAGAACTGTTTGCTTTGGTTGAAAGTGGTAAGAAATGGAAACACTGCTTAATGGGTAAGGAAACAGTGATTCACACAGATCATCAGTAGCTTCAGTCTCAGACTAAGTTGCAACAATATCGTCATTACAGATGGATGAGATTTCTTCAGCAATTTCACTTAGTAATTAAGTACAAGAAAGGTGTAACAAACAAAGTAATTGATATATTGTCTAGACCATCTTTGCATGCTTTAGTAGTGTTGTAGAATAGTTCTTTAAAACTTGAAAGTTATTTAGAACAATATAGTACAGAAGTTGATTTCAAAGATATTTATGAATCACTAACTCATGGTACTCAGGTGGAAGAAGTCAATTTTCATGTTCATGACAGGTTGTTATATCATTTGGGTAAGTTGTGCATACCACAAACAGAAAGGGCGCAAGTTATTCAGGAAGCACATTCTTCTCGCATTTCAGGACATTTTGGTGTAATCAAGACAATGGCACAAATTCAAAGGTATTTCTATTGGCCTTGCATGTATGAAACAATTGTTAAGTACTTTAAAGGATGTGATATGTGTTCGACAAGAAAACCAAGAAATCAAAATATTGGCTTGTATATGCCACTTCCAGTTCCTTCGCGACCACGGGACAAAATTTCCATGGACTTTGTTGGAGGACTTCTTATGTCTAGGAGAGGGCATGATCACATGTATGTCGTGGTTGATCATTTCAGCAAGATGTGCATTCTTGTTCCATCCAAAAAACAAGTGACTGCTAAATAGACTGCCCAGATGTTCTTTCAACAGGTATGGGTTCTTTTTGGGTTACCTACTTCCATTATTTCTGACTGAGACACTCGCTTTGTAGGAGAGTTTTGGTCCACTTTGTGGGGACTCAGGGATGCAAATCTGAAGAAGAGCACAACTTTTCATCCATAAACCGATGGACAGACAAAAGTGGTGAACATGACACTAATACATATTCTCCGAGGTTACTGCAGCAAACATCCTAAGCTGTGGGATGAATCTTTACCTTATGTGCAGCATGCTTACAATCAAGCCTTACATTCTTTGACTAAGCGATCTCCATTTGAAACGTGTTTTGGGTATCTACCAAAGTCACAAATGGATTTCATGTTTGGTGAAGAAGATAAAGTGGATGGACATGACGATTCAAATAAAGCAGTTAAGTTCATTCAACGAATACAACAAATACATGAAGCAGTGCAGGATCAGTTAGATAAGATTCAAGCCAAGTACAAAATACGCCATGACAAGCATCGATTGGATCATCATTTTCAGGTCGGTGATCAAGTATGGTTGTATATTAGTAAAGACAGGTTGAAAGGTGAAGGTAAGAACCTGAAACCCATAAGGTATGTTCCTTTCAAGATTGTGGAAAAGATTGGAAATAATGCATTCTAGTTAGATTTACCTCCTTACATGTGTATTTATTCAGTTGTAAATGTAGAAAATCTGAAGTTGTACGAACCTCTGATGATCATTGATCTAGAGGAAGATACACAGATTCCTACCGTTGATGATTTGGCACCTAACTATATGAATGAGTTACAGGAAGATACCATCTTGGACAGGAAGGTTCACTCTTCAATGCGTGGTAATGTTGAATATATTCAAGTGGGACGTAAGGGCATGAATCCTAGCAAGGCGAGGTGGATGGAGATTAGAAGAGTGAGGGAGTTGTACCCTCACCTAATATCTGCTTGAATCAAAATTTTGTTGGTCCAAAAGCTTTCAAGTGGAGAGGATTGATCCAGGAGGATCTTGCATAGTCCAAGGTCGACAGGGAAGTCTAGTACAGTCATCAGTTTCTTCAGTGATCCGATGAAATCTTCAAGTTGGTTCATGGTGCAATGTCTGATGTTGGAAGTGGCAAGTTACTTCATGGTGGAAATGTCATTATGTGGCAAATTGTAATGTCATGGTTCTAAACCTAACATACATATGTAATGGTGGATACCTATGCTAAGTGGGGTACTAATACCTAAGTCCTAAGCCTAATCTAAAACCCAGCGTAAATTACATTAAGGTGTAAACCTATGTAATGGTGTTATGCTAAACCTAACGCAAACAATGCGATGGTCCAAACTATGTTTCAAACTATGAAATGGTTAATACTATGTAATAAAACCCACATTGTAAAACATAACAATTAACCATAGCGGAGAAGTTGACCACCAGGTGGAAGGAGTGACATGTCAACGTAGTGGAATGTTACCTCAAACTATTAACCGTTGGGAGACCGCAGTAGTTAACCGCAGAGCAGAACAAGTGGATAGACAGTTGCCATATGCACACAGTTGCAAAGCCGCCGGAGACTAACCGCCTAGGTGGCAGCCAATGGTTAGACCGCAACTCGGTCACATGGCAGGTTGTTCACCGCTTCGTTGTTTGCAAATTGTCAGGGTTATATTCATCCAAAGTTTATTTATGGATTTTTTAATTTATGTATGCACTATGTAATTAATGGACCTTGTAACCTAATCTCCAAGGTGTATGAAGTTTATAAGACTGAGAACATTCATCATTTAATGGCACTCAACCATATGCCAATTTTGGACCAAGGAGGTCGAGAATGAGCCTGAAATGTATTATAAAGCCACCTTTGCTCATGATGGAGAAGGAGTGATTTTGAAGGCTTGTGTTTAGATTTCTGAAGAGAGAGGCAGTTTTGTTTTCAATGTATCTTGGTCATCAGAAGGCGGAATTGGGAACCCAGACAGGCGTTGGAAATCTACGAGAGAGATATTTCTGTTGGCAGAGACCTGAGGTGCCTGCAAGCACATTCACTCTGGTGTATTTCTGTGTAAAAACTTCCTTGGATCAATCCTTAATAAAATGAACAACCATCTTGAAAGCAAACCCGAAGACGTAGTCCACCAGGGATAACCTTTTTAATCAATGTTTGTTGTCTTCTATCTATATTCTTTGCTGCAAATTCATGTTTAAAATGCTTCTTAAGTTTTGGTTTAAGTCATAAAATCAGCTATTTTCCTTCAGTCATCCACACTAAGCGATCAAGTTAACAATCAATTCACAGTTGGCAAATATTTAGTTCTACTTCATTATTATTCAGATCTATTTCAGATCACATATATAACAAATACCATTCTAGCCACACATGACTACATAAATTTCAAATAAAAACCACCGCTCAATATCAATCATAGTTCTATAACTACATTAAATTGCATGTGCATTTTAGTAAATGTCTCAATTTGAGCAAAATATATTGCACCAAAATTGTCTAGAAATGCAATAATTTAAGCTCATATAGTCACTCATCTTGGAATAAAGATTCCAAGTAGACATACACAACATAAATGCCTATGAGATTTAGAGGTAAATGTAATATCTGTTGATTTTAGCATTATAATCTACTAAAATTATTTCTTACATGAGATATAGTAAATCAATAAATTTACCATTTAAATCACACAAAAAAAATTATTGCATTTTGGCCCTTGACAATAATTCACCGTTCTATGTATTTGAACAAAGATATCGCATACAACAACACAAACATTTGCACCATTTAAAACTAGAACTAATCCACCTGCCACGGAAATTACAACCAAACCACTCATCGTTTTTCCTCTTCTCTATTTTATTTGTAGAATCCAAATTCTGATTATGAGTCTCCTCCTCTTTTATAAGTTGTTGCAACGACTTTGACAATTGCACAACTACACATTCCATGACTCAAAATCACTCACAACTGCACAACACTATTTTTTAACAGATTCCACCCAAACTAGCAGACATTACCTAAATCCAATATATCAACAAGTCAAATGATGATTTAACAATCTAAATAACACTACTCTTTAAAGGCTTTTTAGTATCAACTATAATAAACAATACAAGGAAAAAATGTTCTAGAAACTAATTTTGTTAATTGAAGATGTTCAATTGTAAACCAATTAGACAATGTACTTTGAATCATACCAAACGTCAATTAACCAAAAAAGTCAAATCTAAGTATCTAAAAGTATTTCAAAACCTTATAATTGTCTTTAAATGTTTAGACATTAAATGCTCTTAAACACCACAATTGCAAATAACAAATGTTGTAAGGTTAATTCCTTCTAGTTCCCATTTGTCTTTTATTGCTTTTCACTTGTTCTGAAAAAAGAAGAAGAAGAAAAGAAATGCACAAAAATGCTACATAAAAACATTAATATTATTTCATAATTCATTTTTTTTAAAAGGCTTAGCTTGCCACCTAGACATAAATAACGTGTAATTCAACCCCAAATTAATGAACAATAATAAAGTTCATTTACAATTTTGAAACAAAAAATTGTAAATTTTGGAGATTGCCTTCCCTAGATAACAGTATTTGGCACTTTAAAATTTAGAGCAAATTCAAACTTGCACAAATGTCCACAACATCTCAACCATTATGATCTTATATCTATAAAATAAAAAATACATGCAGAATCAAATATTTTTCAACTAATATAGTAATCACTTTATCGAATCCTAAAAATATATATTTCAAAGGCCCATTATAAAAATTATGAAGATGATAAACTAGTGCATATCTATTTACATAAAACACCGAAGATAGAATAATTTATATTAGCAATTTTATCCGTGACTTTATATTTTTATTGCTCAATTCAATTACTTTTTTTTACAAAAAAAACCAATAAAAATAATAAAATGCTTCTAACTATATATCATTAGATAATAATATTATTATTAAATAAGTCAAAAAAAATATAGCCCAATATATATATATATATATATATATATATATATATATATATATTAACTATAAGATTATTGTAATTTTCATGTTTATTTACATTTTCCCTTCTTAAATTCAATGTAAATGAGACAACATCACAAATGACGTGGAGAAATATTAGTTGAATAAACAATTTTAACATTCATGGAATTTAAAAAAAGCAAATATAAAACAATTTTATATAATAATTTAATACTTTATTTGTTTTTATATAAAAAAATTAAATTTTGATAATAAAACATTTTAGCAGTATGTAAACAATTAAAAAAATACAACAATATTGAAATTTAAATACATGTTTTTTTATATGAAAAATGTTCATATATGTATATATATGTGAAAATTATTATAAATATAAACTAATTTTAAATATAATTAATTATTTAATATTCCAAATGGTTAATTTACAAAATATATGAATAAAATAAATTTAAATTCAAATAAAATTTAAATTGGCATTCACATCATTTTAAACTAGGCCCCTTTTGTTTTTATAAAGTTTAGTCAAAATAATTAAAACACTCATTGAAACTTTAATTCATTTTGCGACTATCAAATGAAACCTTTTTTTTTTTTCAAAAAGTCGAGTGCTAATTTGTATTCAAAAAAGATATAGGAGTCGGAGCTCCAATTTTACATGGTAATGTAGGCGAGAAGTGGAGCAATTAGAGACATTATTGATGTCAAATTCCCTTTTGCATCCAACTTTCTTCACAATGAGAAAAGATGAATTGGTGAAAATTCTTACAAACTGGAATAATAAAAAACAAAATTTGCATTTCATGTTCGATCTTTGTTTGTGTAATGGATTTGCCGCCCATTAAAAGCTTCAAAATTGCCTTCCGCTTCAAACGTTCGGGCTTTTGCCAAGTTGTTACTTGAATCCAGAACTTGGTTGCTGGGGCAAACATACCTGTGGGACTGACATACATTGTCTGAGATTACAGAACCGCAAGGGTTATTATGGAGCACATGGTTTAAACAGTCTTCGAGGGGATGAGATTCGATCACATGATGGATGATGGCTGGATCACGAGAATGGTAGTGAACAGGCAGGGGCGCGAGGATTAAGGGAAAGTCACAGAGGGAATAATAATAGTTTTCTACAGATTTTACATCCGAGGGAATCGTTTCAAGATGTTCAATAGCTGTATTATGAGACTTAGCTACAAAGATAGGCATGGGGTTTCGGAGTCCGAGGGCGATGTTCCTCTGTGCAATGAGTCTGCAATGGTATATAATTATGTTCATGGCAAATAACACTGCTGATCAGAGCCGTTACATCGAAGTATTCCAACATTATGAAGACATGCTCTATTTTCCCGTTCATCTACTTCCTTGTTGAGGGAGCGTAGAACATGGTAAAAAAGGTTTCCTTTCATCTGCTGATCAAGAGCTTGGTATCATCCTATAATTTGTTGTAGAATCAAGTTGGAGGCTTTTCTGTTGTGGACCATCAAGCTAATTACAATGGCCGAGTCTCCAATAATTATTGTTGTGCTTATGCCAAGTCTCTGTAGTTGTAGCAGACCTTGATAGAGAGCTAATGCTTCTGCTCTATTATTGGATAAATTACCCAGTCCCCATTCATATGCAATTAAAACATCACCATTACCATTAAAAATGATTACTCCAGCCCCAGCCATTCCTGGGTTGGATTTGGAGGCGCCATCGAAAAAAATATAATGAGTATTGCAGTTCCTGAGCCATCGTGAAAATTCCTCATCTTTCATTCTGATTTTCCAGCTATACCTGGAGTTGGTTCTGCTACTGGTATTACTTCTGCTTTGGGCTATGTTGTTTCTGTCTAGAAGATACCCTATGTAATTTCTTTCTTCAACATGAAGATCCACCGTGTTTAATTGCCCTTGACATTTCATGGACAGAGCTTCCAGATTGAGACTCCAAGCTTTGTTGTAGAGTTTTCTGACGTTGGTTTCTTTATCTTTGAAGACCATGTGGTTTCTTGCCAACCAAATGTTCCATAGAAGAGTTCAGGGCAAGGCATTCCAGACTCTTCGAGCAATGTTATTTGTTTTTTTTTGCCGAGGATAGCTTTTTTTCCATATTTGCAGAGCTTCAAAGATGCTAGTGCTAGGCGCCCACGGGAGATTGATGCTCCGGAAAGCTTCCTTCCAACAAGCTATGGCTAAGGGGCAGTCTATGAAAATATGTTGACTGGTCTCTTCATCTAATTGACAGTTTGGGCAGCGAGATGGGCCATTTATTCCTCGCTTTTTAAGATTCTCGGAGGTGAGGACTTTCCCTCTTAGGAGGACCCATAGAAAAAATTTAATTTTTGGAAGAGTCTCTGCCTTCCATACTAGTCTCCACTGCGCCCAAATAGACATGGGCAAGTCGATGCTGCAAATATGATGGTAGGCAGCTTTAATAGTATAGATGGTACCTGAAGGATCCCATCGAAAATCATCAGCATTGTAGCATTTGGGAGGTGCTATGCCATGGAGATGGGCTTGCAGATTGATGAGACTGGTTTCTATATCAGCAGGAATGCGTGGGAAGGTCCAACCTTTCCAACTATGAGTGTGGGCATCCCACTGAGAGATCTGTTCCAAAGTTTGTATCCCTGTGCTATTAAGAAAGGTTAGGATCTGTTGTGTCTCAGGCCATCTACTTATGGGCTGTTGCCCCATTATTTTATCATCCCCAATTCTAATGTGATTGCTGCCTTTGGGCACTTTGGAAGTATTATGTTCAATAAATGGTATTGCTTTCTTACACATCCTCCAGATTTTTGAGCACGCTCTGTTAGGGAGCTCATGATCCAAAAGTTGGTGCCTTGGGAAGCCGAGATATTTATTTTCTAATACTTTCTTCCACCATGCATTCTTTCCAGTTATGAATCTCCAAACAAGTTTGCCAGCAAAGGCAAGGTTTAGAAGTTTTGAAGATCTGATTCCTATCCCTCCTTTCTCCTACGATTGAATGACCTGCTTCCAGCTTATTAGATTATATTTCTTCCTTTCAGTTCTCCCCCCTTGCTAAAGAAAGTGACGAAGGAGTGCATCCACTTTGTTATGAAAGCTGGCTGGGGCTTGAAGGAGTGTAAAGCAGTACAAGGGCGGGGAAGAGAGACATGCTTTAAGAAGGATTAGGCGCCCTGCTGGATTAAGCCAAGAGGTGCCCCATTGCTGCACCTTCCTTTTCATCTTATCAATAGTAACTTCCCAAGCTACTGCTTTCAGATTGTCGGCACTCACTGGCATGCCCAAATAAGTAAATTGCTCCCAGTCCAACTTACATGGGACTCCAAAAGTATTGGAAATGTTATGAAGAGTTTGTGCAGATGCGTTCCACCCATATATACAGCTCTTGTGGTAATTAATCAAACCTCCTGAATAGCTCATGTATTTATCTAGGAAAGTTTTGAAATGGCAGGCTATGATATTTGAGGCTCCCCCCATTAAAAGAGTATCGTCAGCAAACTGAGAATGATTGATGTTCTTGACTCCATTTTCAAATTTAATCCCAGTGATGAGGCCCATACGACGGTTGAAATCCAGAGCTCTACTGAAGGATTCAACCATCAATATAAAAAGATAAGGTGAGAGCGGACAACCTTGTCTTAGTCCTCGGGTTGATTGGAAGGAAGGTCCAGGTCTACCGTTAATGAGAGGGGAGATCCAAGGGCCTGAGATGCAGGCTTTAACAAGGTCGATAAAGGATGCGGCAAATCCCATTTTTTCTAAAACAACAAATAGAAAGGAGTGCCTGACTCGGTCAAAGGCATTGGCTAAGTCTAACTTTAAGATGAAGCCTTTCTCATTTCTTGCTTGGCTGGAATGTATGGCCTCTTGGACAAGAAGGATGGAGTCCGAGATTTGTCTATTGGCCAAAAAACCTCCTTGATTTTTTGAAATGAGAGAGGGGAGGAGAGGTTTAAGGCGCGTGGCCAAGACTTTAGTCAAGATTTTGTAAGATGAGTTGCACAATGATATGGGTCGAAAACGAGAGAAGGACAAAGGTTGGTTTTTGTTAGGAATAAGGGCAAGATGGGTGGCATTAGTAAATCCTCCTATTTTGCATTTGCGTTGAGCCCATCTTAGCATCTTAACAAGGTCTTTTTTAATTGTTCCCCATTATGTTCTATAGAAACAGATGGGGAAGCCATCTGGACTTGGGGCTTTATCTGGCTGAAGCGCCCAAATGGCATTTTGTATTTCTTCTTCATCAATTTCTTTGGTCAAATTTGCATTGATGTCCTCACTGATTCCTTTGGGCAAGTGCTGTAGGAGATCTGAATAATCCTATGTTTCCTTTAACTCTGTTAAGAGAGAGCTGTAATAATCTGAGGTCGTTTGTTTGATAGATTCTTGGGTTTTTTGAGGGCGGCCTTCCTCATCATTGATCATGGTGACATTATTTCTGACTTTCCTGACAGTTGCCTGCTTATGGAAGAAAGCAGAATTTTTATCCCCTCCTTGAAGCCAAAGCTGTCTTGACTTTATTCTCCACTTCTGCTCTTCATCTCTATTAACACGGTACAACTGATAATATAAATCGCCTTCTAGTGCTTTATCCTCTTGGGAGAGCCCATGCTCCTCTATTTTTCTGTGGATTTCTTCCAATTTATTTTTTATTTCTGTTTTGGCCTTTTCTAGTTCTTTGGAATGCTGCTTCACCCAGTCCTTCAAGGCGTGTTTTGTATTTTTCAATTTACATTCCCAAATGTACCCCGGTGATCCTTCTATGTGATGTTGCCAAGTTACTTTAACAATCTGGTCCACAATTGGATTGCTGCGCCATAGGGAGCTATATTTACAGGGCAACGACCCCAATGGACAGTGTGCCTCAAGAACAAGGCTTGTGGGATAGTGGTCGGATGCCAAATATGGAAGAATTGTAGCATGAGCTGTGGAGAACTCAGAAAGGAGAGTGGTATTTATCAGAATTCTATCAAGCCGCTCCATTATGTTGTCTTTGCCCAGCTTGCGATTATTCCAAGTGTATCTCCAATTTTTTGGAATGACATCGACTAAATCATGCTCTTGCATGATTTCTTCCAGCTTTGATCTGTAGGGATCATGTGTAAATACACCTCCTCTTTTCTCATTGGAATGTAATATAAGATTGAGATCTCCACCAAGAATGATATTGTTGTTGTCTTCAGCATCAATGTCTGCTTGTAGAGTGGCCCAACATTGCTCTTTATCTCTGAAATGGTTCGGTGAATAAATATTGTAGATGACTATTTTTTCGTGCTCTGCTTGCTTCTCTAATGTGATTTTGATCCAAAATTGACTGATTGTATTGGATGTGCATGTCCATATGTTTTTTTTCCAAATAGTGGTGATTCCACCGGAAGCTCCTCTTGATTCACATATATGTCCATCATAATGTCTAAGCTGAACTGTAATTCCTTTCATCTCTTGAAATCTTTGTTTAGTTTCTTGGATCATTAGGATTACTGGCTTCTCATGATCTATTAGATCTTTCAGGGCAGCAGTTTTAGAGGGGTGCCCTAGTCCCCTGTTGTTCCATGATATTACTTTCATCATTGATTATGGGGGTTTCGGAGAGATGCTCGTCCCCCATGTTCCTTGTGTGTTGCTTCTTTGCTGCTTTGACCCAATATATAAGTTTCTATGGGATTTTGAGTTCCCATGGCTATATCTTTTTGGGCGTTTTCATCCCTTTGATTCTTGCTAGATTTCCTGCCAGGTCCTTTTTTTTGTACTTCCTGATTGACACCATGCTCTTTCGAGGAGCTTCTGGTTGATCGAGATGGGGGAGGTTCATGAGAATGGGAGGGGGAGGTTTGAGAAAGGGTAAAAGGGATGGGAGGGTCATTTTCGAAGGAAATCGAGGGATCATTTTCAGGGAGGGAGAGGGCGCCAAAGGGGTTTGAAGATTCCAAAAGAGTATCAGAGATAGGGCCAGAGGTGGGAATGATGGGAGGATCTAGGGAGGAGGAGGAGGGAGGAGCTGCTAAGGGGGTCATTTTGGGAGGGGCATCTTTGGGAGGTGCAACTTTAGAGTTTGCTTTCGGGGCAGTAGCAGTCTTCTTTTTTTTAACAGTTTCCCATTGTTCCTCTGATTGAGAATTTTCAGCATTAACTAGTTTACAGCAGCGATTGGAAAAATGGTCGTACTTGTGACATACCTTGCATTTAAATGGGATTTGTTCGTAGTCTAGTTGTTGAATGTGCGTCCAATCATCCACCTTTAGCTTGATTGCCTCTGGAAGACCCTTGCCGAGATCAAATTCAACACATATACGCGCACAAGCTTGCATATTGTCCTTGGGCTCGCTCCGATCAATGTATTTCCCAACAGCATTGCCAATGGCTCGAACCGAGTCATCTCCCCAACAGTGGAGCGAGAGATGTAGAAGCCGGACCCAGACCGGAACTACATTAGGGACATCCAGTTCGGGATCGAAGTCTAGAGTCCATTTGTTCAGATACAGTCCTCTAGAATCCATAAAATATGGTCCATTTCTGAAGATTAAATCCTTGTCTGCTCTAGAGTCAAAATGAAATGTATAATATCCTTTCCCACATAAACAAATGGAGATTTTACTACTTACTTTGTCTGCCCAGTTTCTCTCGATCCATCCTTGAACTGTTTTCGGGGATGGCCATAAGCCGGTGAATTGTCTGATGAGACCCCGTTCAGCTAGTGAGAGTGCAGCGATTCGTGAAAGAGTAGGAGGCAGATCGACCTCTTGTAGTCCATCTAATTTCTTGACAAACTTCGAAAGAGCGGGGCGAGGACGTTGGGGCGATAATGATTTTACCAGAGCAAAAAATGCAGATTGCGCATCGGCCCCCTCCGATGTAGCATCCGAAGGGGCCATGACAGGCCAGCGGCCTCAAGCGAAGGAGAACCAATGATATGCAAAGCGGCGGCCTAGGTCAAGAGCGGCGGACTAATGATCTTAATGCCTTTTTTCTATCAAATGAAACTTAACAACCGAGTCGCTTGGCATATTTAAAATAATTATGACCCAAAAAAAAACAAAAGGAAAAAAGGGCATAGGTAACAAACAAAGTTAAAAAGATCTTGATACAAAATGTAATATAAACAAAAAATCAAATATATTGCAAAGCTATATTTTAAATATAAATTGATGAAATAATTAAAAATAGAAAAGAGTTTAATTATTTTATATACATTTTTAACTAATTTGGTTGTGTGTATATATATATATATATATATATATATATATATATATATATATATATATTAAGTACTAAATAAACTTAATATTTTAGAATTCATTATCTAAAATTGTGATTTAAATAAATAATTTTCAAATTTAAAACAAAATTGATGTAGGGAAGGAAAAAAAAAAACTCAAATATAAAAAACTATTTCCTTGCCTATTTATATTTATAAAGACAATTAAATTTAAATTAACCATTTTTTCTTCACTAAATGTATAGTAACAACTAATTTTATTAGTTACCTAACTATAAATCCATAACTTATCAACTAATGATAGACCTAATCATAGATCTCATTTTTATAAAAATAGTAATAGTAATAGCAGTGAACTTCATATTCTAAAAAACAAAACTCAAAAATTATCTTTTCAATAAAAAAATACATTACAAGCCAAATATGTATCAAAACATAAATAAAACATGGATAGTAGAATTAGATACAATTTGCAAGTAACAAATGACATCATTACTTTGAAATCTCAACACAAACGCTAAACACCATGAAACAAGATAATTTGACCATTGCTCCTCATTTCCTCATAAAACAACAAAACAATATAATCTCACCTAATATCAACATTAATGTATATGTGAATAATTTTGATTAAAATAATATTTAAATATAATGCATATGCCAACCTCCATTCAATTTGTGAGTGCTTGTGCCAATTTGCATGTAGTATTGTAGATGGAGCTGATTTGGTCGAGTACTATCAATAATTTCGAGTGTCCAGAGACACCATTCAAATGACAAGGCGGACTTCCGACCTCATACCCAGGCTCGACTTTCGACTTGCTTTCAGTAGGGACCAAAAAGAAAGGAGTTACCTTTAAGTGCGACTTTTTGGAGTTTCCGGTGGATTTTTGGCCGGAATTCAGCAGAAAATTTGTGGTGAAATCTTGATTTTGTTTAAATTGGTTTTTGACTGCATATATGAATTCAACGCCCTCAAAAACCCTCTGGGAACTTTGATTGTGCAGATTTCACCCATCAAACTTGCGATTTCAATGATCCTTGTCAGATTCTAAACAAATTAAATCGGAAAAAATTTCAAAAAGTCGCACTTAAAGACAACTCGCAAAAGAAATATGTGCATATAGTTGTGCATGTTTATAAAGAGTCGAATAGGTCGTGGAATGCCATAACATTGTTCAAAAGGCAATGTCGACCTCTGACCTCATAGCCAAGCCGACCTCCGACTTGCTTCTGGCTTGGCAGGGCCCATAAAAGAAACATATATGTATGGTTTCTCAATTGTAGAAATTGTGCTTAGAGAAATTTTTAGGCATACATAGTCTTACCTAGGATTGGAACACAAGACATGTGGGGACCAAACCTCCCACTTAACTATTGGACCACATCCTTATAGTTGCCCTCTTTATAATTTACAATTTTGTTTTTCATATAACATATTATTTAATAAACCGCCAATCGGGGTGCGAAGTGGCAGGTTAACCCTCCCATCATCATTTATGATGGAGGCCTTAGTAATGAAGCCCACCACCCTCCACATGAGTAGCAAGGGTGGCAAGGTGTCATTGTGCATGCAAACTAAGGTGAGGTGGCAGGACTGAGGCCCTCATAATCTGTTAAATTCAAGGTTGTGGATGGTGTGGGGGTTTTGTTGCGAAGGTGGAAGCTAGTGCAGGCATGGTAGCAGAGCGCCAACCCCTCCTCGACTCTTGACCACGGTGAGCTCTGGGTATGTTAACGGTCTCTCCTATGCCTCTCATGCCATGATTTTTTAATGCCAGTTTGTTTGGTATTCATGGGAACATAAGGGCATGAAGTCGGCCCTACATAGGCTTTTGCTTGGCATCGGGGTGTTGAGGGGCAATAGGAAAGTCTGCTTGGGGGTGGTCAGGCTTCTTATGGGTTTTTTTCTCTGTGAGGGAATGGGGTACGGCCTCCGCATGCGGCTTAGTGACGGTCAAGTCAGAATGGGGTATAGGTCTGGAGGGGCAGAGTCGGGCTGGGATGTTTTCCCTCTACCAGGAGTCTGGCTAGGTGCTCGGCCCTCGAATGGCTCTAGGTTCTCATCTGGTAGTACCAACAAGAACCACAATGGCTCTACGCGAAAGGTAGAGGATTGGTGGAATTTGACCCGGGAAGGGGCTAAGGGTAGGCAAACCAATTCTGTGAATTGGGATGGGTGGAGACACGACGGGTGGGTCCCCTGTTTGGGGTGGGGTTGATGGGTAATGGTCGCAGGAATGAGGGTGAGAGAAAGGTGTCAGGGACAATTCGGGGCATTGGAGCTCAGCTAGGTCAAGGGAATGTAGAGGTTCAGCATGGCATTGGCCAGACCTGTAAGGGAAAATTGATCGACTTACAAATCACTCAGGGTGTCGGGGATCAGGAAATTGACCTACTGCATGCCTCGGGGTACGATTGCAATGGATATTATGTTGCATGGAATGGAAGTTTGTTGTGTTTCTCGAAATTACGTTGTTGTGTTGTTCATTGGATAGGTAAGTCCCTGGGATCTCGAGACTGTTGGAAGTCTCCTCCCCCCACTCCTGCATAGACTTTGAATAGCCATATGGCCGGGGAAAACACCAATATGGCTTGATCAAAGAGTCCAACAACACAAGGCCAAGGCCAAAAATATAAAGGAAAAGAGATCTAAAACCAATCCAGCTCACCCACGAGCAAGTTGAGGGGCAGGAGGTCAACTGTGGAAATCATCCAAGACGCTGTGAAGGCCTATCATGAAAATACAATAGAGGAAATACATAAACTAATTGAAAAATGGGAATCCGACATGAACAGGAAGCCTGGAAAAATGGAAATGGATGCAGAAGAGTGGAGGGATCTTGTCCCCGATCCGGGGCAAATGCAGGGTATATTGACACAGTTAAAACAAACTTTGTTTCTTTACTGGTCCATGAAGGGCATTCTCGGCCAAGCCTTGGAAAAATTTCTATGGGTTCAACCACCATAGTCCAGGATTTTCCAGACTGCAGGAGTGAGTTTGACAAACTCAAATTTCAGCTGCAAAAATAGGATGACCACCTCGAGCGCATAGAGTATCACCTCCTATGCATCTCCAAGCTAACTGAGCACACTAACACTTCGGTCCAGGACCCGACACCTGTAGATTCGGCCTTGGCTGAGGAGGCATAGTAGTTCCATGGTGTTTATTTCAGTTAGTTTTTTGTTGCTTATGTTTATGTGTGGATAACATTTACATTTTCATGGTTAACTAGTCTTGCCAGTAGGCAAGTAAAAAATAGTTTATGTATGAACACTCAAGCATTGGTAGCTTGGTATGACAGACTAAGAACCTTATATTTTTGGATGGCATACAAAGCCATCAAGTGGCCAACAAACTTGGTTTCCCGCTTAGGGAAAGTTGAGGCCACCAAATAGTTTCATCTAGTTCTATCTTGCTTTTAAAAAATAATGAAAAAAGAGGTAATACCAAGGTTACAAAAAAAAACATATTATTTAATAAAATTAATTTAAATAATTTATTTTTTATCAATAAAAAATAAATTGAATAAATTATTCTTATAAGATAAAATGTTTAAAATAAAAGTAATTTTAAAAGTAGTTAGAGCGAGCGCGTTGCTGCCTGCGCATCTAGATCCGGGCCGCGTTCTTGCTAGGGTTTGCACCCATGGAGGGGCTGGGCTCTCCCCAGGGGCCTCGTCCCCCTCCCCCGCCCTCTTCTGCTGAGGCTTTCGATCGCTTATTGGCAGGGCTTCCTAAGAAGAAGAATGTTGAAGCTGCGAAATTTGTTAAGAAAATTGATGAAATACTTGAGATCTCTCTTCCAGCAGAGACTCCGATTCAGGTTGCTTTATCACTGGCTGAACGAGCCCTCATAGGCCAGTTCACAGGGCTTTGGCCATCTCCCAAAACCACTGAGAGCTGGGTCAACAGAAACTGGGCGCCTCTGATCAAAGAAAGCGTTACTTCTTATTTTTTGGGGAGAGGTTACTTTCTCTTCGAGTTCACTTCAAAAGATGACAAAGATCTGATCTTCCAGAACGGCCCCTACTTCATGGGCCCCAGGGTTTGTACCTAAATAAGTGGACTCCAAACTTCGATCCTGCTGTGGATGTGCCCAAAGCAGTCCCGGTGTGGGTTAGACTCCCAAATCTGCCAGTTCACTGCTGGAATTGGGATTCTCTGATGCATATTGGAAATGCCCTTGGGAAGTTCATCGATCGAGCAAACAACAAGGACCAGTATGACTGCGCTAGGATCTGCGTGGAAGTAGATCTGGAGGTTGGGCTACCAGAGGCCATCAAAATCAAAGTCGGAAGTTGGACGCATGTGCAGAAACTGGACTATGAGCAGCTGCCCTTCAAATGCCGGAAATGCCATGTCTACGGCCACTTCGCCAGAGGCTGTCCATCCAACAATGAGGATGTGCAAGGGAAGGAGGACGGATGGAATCAAGTCAAGCGCACCAAAACCTCCCACAAGGCTCAAAAGCTGGGAGGCCCTAGTGGCAAAGGTCCCCAACAGGCCTCTTCTCAGCAGATCCTGTCTAAGTCCGCTCCTGAAAACAAGTTTGAACTCCTAAGCTCGCACCAAGAGGACACCCAGGAGGTGGAGGTTCAAAAGACAGCATCCCCGGTCAAAGGGACTCCCTCTATGTCTTCCAAAGACGCAAGTGTTGCAGAAAGCTCAAAAGGAATACCTGTTGGCGTCAAGGAAGAGGACCTGGAGTCGGAAGATTCGGAGGAGGAAGGAGAAATAGGAGACTCTCAGGCCTCTATTAGGAGATCCACAAGAGGTCGCAAAACAGATCGGGAGAAAAGAGAGCAGGAAACGTACAAGGACAAGTTACAGGGCAGCCAACCAACTCTGGAGAAGCTACTAGCAAAAAAGCCAAAGATGGTGAGAAACCAGCCCCAAGGCTCCAAGGGAGCCCAGCAGAACAAAGGTAAATAATGAAAATAATCTCCTGGAATTGTAGGGGTATGGGGAGCAAGATCAAGGAAGAGGCAACAAGAAACTTAATAAGAATAGAAGGCCCGGACATATTCCTTATCCAGGAGACTAAGATGGAGGAAGCAGACTTCCTCCAAACAAGTAAAAGAATCTAGAGTAAAAGCAAAGCAAAAGCTGTCTCAGCCCGAGGAGCCTCTGGAGGGTTAGGCACTCTTTGGAATGATAGCAAGTTCTCGTTAATTTCTGAAATTTCAAACACTCACTAGCTGCTCCTAAAAATGCAGCATCTTGTCACTAAAGAATACTTTTGTCTCTTTAATGTATATGTACCAGCCAATGCTGGAGAAAAAAAGGCCTGTTGGGACTCTATAAGAAGCCAGGCAGAATTAGGGAACCTTGACAACATCATTATTGCAGGTGACCTCAATCTCACATTGCATTCCTCTGAAAAGAGAGGAGGCTGCATTGTGCGAGATCCGGCGAGGGAATGGGCAGAGGATCTTCTGCAAGATTGGGATTTGCTGGACATCAAGCCCTCTTCAGGTAAGTTCACTTGGTCAAACAAAAGAGTAGGCCCTGTTCACATAGCAGCAAGACTAGATAGATTTTTTGTACAAAGTTCCTTTCTATTGCTTGGTTTAGATGCTAGTATGCAAATCCTTCCTTGCAGCATATCTGATCATAAGCCTATCAAGCTTGATCTCCGGGCTCACCCCGACCTCGGCCCCATTCCGTTCAGATTTAGCCCCCTCTGGGTCAAGGAATCCAATTTCATGCAGATTGTCAAAGAAAGTTGGTCTCAGCCAGTCAATGGATCACCCTTCTTTGTGTGGGAAGAAAAACTCAGAAGAACGAAAGCTGCCTTAAAATGCTGGGCCAAAACTCTTTCTAACCCAGCAGTTGAAAGGAAAAATCTCCAAAGTCAACTGGAAGCACACCACTTGCTTTCGGAAGAGGCATATGTAACTAGAGAAATCCTCGATAAGGAGATTCAACTCCAACAGCACTTCCACAAAGCCTGCCTGGCAGAAGAAGAGTTTTGGAGGATTAAGTCTCGTTGCCTATGGCTTAAAGCAGGAGACAGAAATTCCTCTTTCTTTCACAAGCAAACTCAAGCCAGAAAATGCTTCAACACCATATCTGAGATTAAGGATGACAATTCCAATCATAAAGATTTTGCAAGCATTAAACGAGCAGCTTTTCTTCACTTCTAGAAGTTGTACAGTGAGGATGCGAATCTGATTCAAAATTCTGATCTTCTGGACTGGGTCCCCCCTTCAATCTCTGCTGAGATGAACCATCTTCTAGAAGCAAAAGTCACCAAGGCTGAGGTCAAGAATGCTCTCTTTGCCATGGATCCTGACAAAGCACCAGGACCGGATGGATTCACTGCCAGATTTCTGCAATCCTGTTGGCACATTGTGGAAAAATATCTCTACAAAATGGTTCAAAAATCCCAAGACTGTAAGAAATTAGGAGGTAGCACAAACTCTGCGTTCCTTGCTCTCATCCCCAAGGAGAAAGGCGCCAATTCCTTCAACAGATTTCGCCCCATCTCTCTCTGTAATATTGGTTATAAGTTGATCACCAAAGTAATAGCAAGCAGGCTGAAATATCTTCTCCCCATAATCATTCCTGAAAATCAAGGGGGCTTTATTCACGGTAGACAGCTAGTGGACAATTTCATTTTGGTTCAAGAGGCAATTCTCTCAAGTCAGCAGCGTAAGGAAAGAGGTATGGTTGTCAAACTGGACTTAGCTACTGCCTTCGATCGAGTCAGGCATTGCTTCCTTTTGAATGTTCTGAAAAAATTTGGATTTGGGGAGAACTTTATAAACTGGATTCGGGCCTGTATCTCAGAGCCTTGGATTGCTCCCCTTGTTAATGGTAGAGCAGCTGAATTCTTCAAAGCCTCGAGAGGACTAAGACAGGGCTGCCCTCTTTCTCCTCTTCTGTTTGTCCTTCAAGCCTCCGTTATCAGTTTCTATCTAAACAAGAAAATGCAAGAGCAGGAGATCACAGGGCTTTGCATTGCCAGAGGAGTTAAAAGCATCAACCACGCCCTCTTCGCCGATGATACTTTGCTGCTGGGGGCTGCAACACTACATTCAGCCAACAGCTTTAAAGAAGCTATAGACGAATATTGTATGGTGTCGGGAAGTAGCCTCAACAAGGGGAAATGCCATATTTACAGTTGGAATACTCCTCCCAGCTTGCTCAGTGCCATTGCAAGGTGTTTTGGCTTTGCAGCCTCTCCAGCTTGGACTTCTTTCAAATACCTTAGGCTTCCTATCTTCCTCAAGAGGGCCTATAGTAAGGATTGGCTCCCCCAAGTGGAAAAATTCAAAAATAAGCTCCAGGCTTGGGGGCTCACCTGGCTCAATATTGCGGGCAAGTCTGTCCTCATCAAAGTTGTCCTTTGCAGTCTTCCCCTATTTCAGTTCTCTGTTCTTTTGGCCCCAATTGGCATCCTTCAGAAAATGGAACAGCATATTCGAAACTTCTTTTGGAAGGGGGGCACACATAATGAGAGGAAATTCCCACTGGTTAACTGGGAGACTGTCTCCAAACCGCTGAGGGAGGGGGGGCTAAACTTCAAGAATCTCTCTCTTCAGAACATAGCCATGGGAGCCAAGCTGCTCTGGAGAATCATTGTGCCCAAGCCTTGCTGGCCCAATTAGCACTCTGGAAGAAATATTTTAAAGGCAAGAGACTCAGATGCCTGGATGGTCCTCTCCCCCAAGGCGTCTCTCCCTTTGCTAGACTCTGCTCCAAAGCTGCCCCCCTGATCAGCTCCAACGCCTTTTGGATTCCTGGAAACGGTAAGAAGATAAATATCTGGACAGATCGTATTCTTGGTCGTGATCCAATTGGTGACTGTTCCTCTTTGAACGCGATTCATTGCTGGTTGACTTCTGCTGGGAAAACTACGCTGTGGGATATCTCCACGTGGGATGGGACGCATTGGGCAGGCTGGAATTTCTTTGACGTGCCTCCAGAGCTCCTTCAGGATTGCAATTGTCTTCGCTCCATGCTGAACGGTATTTCCCCCATTCATCTGCGCAGAAGAGATTCGCGTGGCTGGGGTTCACTGGCTGCAGGTTACACGGTAGCCCAAGGCTACGCAAAGCTCTCCTTGAGGCCTCACGTCCCCCCGGAACCTGCCCCTTGGACTGCGATCTGGCGTCTACACTCTCTGCCTAAAATTGACATGTTCTGTTGGCTTCTTTGCCACAAGAAAATTCTTACAGATGACAAACTGCAGAAACGAGGTTTCCATGGTCCGTCCAGGTGCTCATTGTGCAGAGAAAATGTGGAATGTGCCACACATTTGATCTTGAATTGTAAATTCACTGTGTAGGTTTGGAGCGAGCTGATGGATTACTGGAACCCCAATTTTGTCCTTCCCTCCTCTATTCCTAATCTTTTTGCAAATTGGCAGAACAGTTACCCCGGTCCTCCACCCAAAAACAAAGTGATAAAAAAGGCGTGGTCTGCCCTCCCCAAAATCTACTGCTGGCAGATCTGGCTTGAGCGAAATAGGAGAATCTTTAGAGATACTAAGCATGATGTCAAGGTGGTGGCGGCCAAGATAAAATTCCAGTTAAAGGAGAGCTTGGATAATCAAAAATATGCCTCAAATCTCACTCAATTAGATTCAGTCTGGGGTACCTCCCTAAACCTGCAATTTCTTCAAGCCACCAGCAACATTTCCCTCATTGAAGATTGGCAAATAAGGGGGAAGAACAATGTTGAGTTTCAAGAATGGATCTCCAAGCAACAAGTGCACTCTTTCTTCTTTGATGGGGCATCAAAGGGTAACCCAGGAAGGGCTGGAGCAGGAGGTATTGTAAAAAATGCTGAAGGTGTTTTGATCCACAGCTTTGCATGGGGTCTGGGGATCAACTCCAGCATTCAAGTAGAGGCTCTGGCCCTCCTTCAAGGCCTTAAATCGCTCTTGAATCTCGAAATCAAGGAGGTTAATGTTTTTTGGGATTCCCAAGTGATAATCAAAATTATGGTGACAAACTCCTCCCCCCGGGATCTTAGATTGGCAAGGCTGATATCCAGAATCAGAATTTTGGGGAAATTGTTTAAAAAGTTGAGCTACTATCATGTGTTGAGAGACAACAACAAAGAAGCAGACCTTGAAGCAAATAAAGCTGTCCTCATCTCTTCTGGAGCAATAATTCGAGACGAGGACGAAACATGGGATCCAATTCCATAATCTGCCAGCTTAAATTTTTTACTGCTTGCTATTGAATCAGTTTGTTTGTATTTTTAAGCTAGGGGAAATCACAAAAATCGAGTGCATAATTGTAGTAAAAAAGAGCTGGAAGCTGTCCACAAGTCTCATAGCACTTTTGGCTATTGATACCTCCTGGGCCCTTCTCCCTCTCATTGTAACCCGAAATCTGGCATTTAGACCCAGCAGTTAATATATCTCATAACCGTTTCTGTAAAAAAAAAAAAGATAAAATGTTTAAAACACGTGAACCCGTTATCCCTTCTTTAAAGAAAAAAATAATCTGAATATGATTATTTTGACTTTAATGATTTATTTAAAAAAAAAAAAAATGGTTTGACTTTGATTTAGTCAAACTATCCGTTATATTTCAACGGCTAGTTGGAGCTTCTCGTATCTATTTAATTGGGTTTCCTGATCAGATTTTTCATCAAGTCCTGATGATGAACCACACTGGCTGGTTCGAAACGCGTCGACCAAATTCATTTGGATGTGATTTTTACCGAAAGATTTTTTTTCATGATTATTTTTATTTTCTTTTTCTAATGATACAAATCAATCACTAATAAATAATATAAATTATTATAAAAACTATTTCTTTGCTTATTTATATTTATAAAAAGCTTGAATTTACATTAACATTTTTTTTCTTCACCAAATGTTACATAGTGAATGTATAATAACAACTAATTTCATTAGATATTTAAGATTTAATTTATAACATATCAACTCGTGATAAACCTGATCATAGACCTCATTTAAAGTGTTTATAATAAATAATAATAATAATAATAGTAGATTTAGGAAACAAAACACAAAAAATATATATTTTCAATTCATATTAAATAAAAACACTAGATTACCAACAAAGTAATTTAATATCAACATTAATGTATACGCCAATAATTAGATTAAAATAATATATAAATCAAACAGATATTGCAATCTTCGTTGAATCTTTCTGACCTCACACCAACTCACGTGAACTATTAAAGTTGGAGCCGAATTGGTTAGGGAGTGTCAGTAGTCGAGAGTGTCTACAAAGAGAATTCAAATGATAATGCTGACCTCCGACCCCATAGTGGGGGTTGACCGTCGACTTGCTTTCAGTAGGGGCCACAAAAGAAATATCTGTGTATAGTCATGTGTGCTTACAACAACCACCTTCGATCTCATAGTAAGCCTGACCTCCGACTTGCTTGTATGAAGGCCCACAAAAGAAGCATATGTGTCTATAAAATATTATTTTGTTTTTCCATATAGCATATTATCTAATAAATTTAATTTAAAATACTTTATTTTTTATTAATAAAAAAAAAAAATTGAACAAATTGTTTTTATAAGACAAGTTTATTTAAAACAACTCTATGGAAAAGATTATTATTATTTCTATCTAAATGTTTAACATAACCAATCCAAAACTACGTACAAATTAAAACAAATTAGTATTAAAATGTTTAAACGATGTGAACCTCTAATCCCTTGTCTAAAGAAAAAAATAATGTTAACATGGTTCATAAATTACAAAAGTCGAAAACAACCAACTTAAACGTCAGTTGCAACTTCAAGATCGCTCAAAGCTCAGCCTTTGCCAAGATGGGTCAGAGGTCGACCTTTTCCTTATGATTCTTCTCCACAGACGCGAGGACTTCCCGACCACGAACTCAAGCCCAACTTCAACAACCAGTTTCCTCTAACTCGAAATAAACCCAACAAACTAAAATGGAGAGGGATGCCCTTATCCTAAATTTGATTTTTTTAAAACGTACTCTTACCACTACGGCTCAAGCATGTTCCTCTATGCATAAAATTTAGGAAGAATGTACATTAGAAAATCCCACTGTTGGAAACTCATAATACTGGTAGCATTGCTCTCAAAAGTTCTCTAATATCGTTGAAAGTTGAATTTTGGCCACAATTCTTTTATGCCCTTGTTTTTCTAGTTGCGAATGATCTCACACTGTAATTTACCGTCAGTTAAACTATCACTTTTATTCCAATAAATTTAGCGTTTCAAAAACAAATTAATAGCACCAGTGTGTCCTATGACAATGGGATGAACGTGAAAGCCATGAGAAAACTC
Organism: Pinus albicaulis; assembly: GCA_034641835.2. NCBI lineage: Eukaryota > Viridiplantae > Streptophyta > Pinopsida > Pinales > Pinaceae > Pinus > Pinus albicaulis. The sequence continues at coordinate 1,258,190,895 of CM076578.1, read as the reverse complement.
ACACACGCAGAATGAAGCTTTGAACTGCAAATTAAACAATCTAACTGAGTTTTTTTTCTTCATATATTTATTGCTCAAGAGCCTTGTGGAAATGGAAAGATTGGTTAACTTCTAACACCACAAATTTTATAAACTTAAAACGTTGCGTCCATGCATTGGGCCCGACTAAGGTCGGTGCCATTTCCTTCGCCACCTAGATATTCATGCCAATAGAACTCTGACTCCCCGACTATTCAAAACAGCACGATATCGAGTCTGCTTCGAGACATTGTCCACCAGTCTGCTAAAACGGAAACATGTGTCAACTTCTGACATCACAAATATTAGAAACTTAATAATTAACACATACTTGTATCTATGCGTCGCCCCCGACTAAGCTTAGAGTTATTTCTTTTAGAGCTAGATGTTTACATTAATAGAACTTTGACCCCCCAACTATCTAAAACAACACGATATGGAGTCGGAGTTGCCACCTTTCTCACGAGCCTTATGAAAATGAAAAGATACCTATACTCTCGACTTCACAACTTTCAAAGTAAATTCCAAGAAAACTTCGTCGTAACCGCTATAGAAAAACATGAAATCAACATTGACAAACAATTTAAAACCAGACCACATGGAATCGGGGTCGGGACCTTGCTCATAGGACTTTCGCAAATGCAAAGATGAGCCGACCTGCGACCTAATCGTGCTCAACCACTACTGGTTTATTCCTACAACATTGCATCCAAACAATCAAAAATTGACCCCATACTGTATTTAACAGAACTTATGTTAAGAAATAAAATCACCCATTACACCAGAGTTTTCTCACAAAGAGAACTAAAAAACTCACAAATTTTATGTCGCTAGAATCCAACAATCCGCTTACTCGAACAATTGTTATGCTCTAAATTCTAAAGTCTAACCTGCAAATTCTGCAAGACAATGAACCATTAGAACTCCAAATTATGCACCACCACCATGAAACCAGAAAATAATGTCCACACATTTACTTGTTAGATGGTCATCGAGGAGGTTGTCAACCTTGCGTCCTTCCACATAACCAAATACCTTCAACAAAAGTTTACAGCTCGCATCCGATGAAGTACAAAAAAAACCCACTTGGTAACAACGAAATGTTGACAATGAGGAGTTATTTCACAAATAAAACACTAGCACACAAATAGCAAATCAAACCTCAATGAGCACCACAATAGCGCCTTTGAACACTGAAAACAACTAAATCCACTTATCGATGATCCATTAACCATAATAAATTCTTCACCAACACTCTTAAAACCAAATTTACATCACCAGAGTTCAAAACAGGCCAGGTTAACTCCCAGCTATACAAACCATCGCCCTTTCTTGTACCCGCATTATACAATAAAATCAACCCGGGTCTGCTATGCATGGCAGGATGACGTCCACCCTCGAAATCCAGAGTCGTGCAAGCGGCGACGAGCTGACGTCATGCAAAAATTTCAACCAAAATTCTAATGTTAACTATAAAAAAATGAAAAATTACACCAGTACAGACAAACTAATAGCTTGGAACCAATCATAGATGCCACTGCGTAAGAAATGACATAATAATAAAATTCCTTCAATAAACCATATGATATAAGATAACATATTTCTTGCCAATCCCTTTAAAATGCAATATACCTAATATATTACATATTATCCCAATGTAATAAATTTAATATTCTTTAAGTATATTGTCTAGGAGGTCTTGGATAAATGGTGATCAAGTGCTTTGTTAAGGCACTCCTTGATGTGAAGTCACTAGTTCAATTCCCCGCCCCGATCGGGATGATACATTGGACATAATGAAGATGTAGTCCTGTCAAGCTTACAACAAAAATATTCTTTAATTATATTATGTAAAATATCACTAATTGGGTTATTAGGCTCCCACTGATAGTGAATCATATATGGAGATATATAAATGGTTATTTAGATTGTTATTGTCTAAACATTATATGTTTTTGTGTTTTTTAATTGGAATTGCGCAAATAAATTTTTGACTAAATCTCCATTTTTTTATTGCATATATGGATTCAATTCAACACCTCAATGGTTATTTAGATTGTTATTGTCTAAACATTATATTTTTTGTGTTTTTTAATTGGAATTATGCAAATAATTTTTTGACTAAATCTCCATTTTTTTATTGCATATATGGATTCAATTCAACACCTCAATGGTTATTTAGATTGTTATTGTCTGAACATTATATGTTTTTGTGTTTTTTAATTGGAATTACGCAAATAATTTTTTGACTAAATCTCCATTTTTTATTGCATATATGGATTCAATTCAACACCTCAAAAAACCTTTATGGCAAATAGTAAATAATTCACAACTCAAACTTGTAATTCTAATAATATCTACCAAATTCTAGACAAATTATATCAAAAAAATACTTTCAAAAATCCTCCAAAACCTATAAAATTTAAATTACAACTCAAAATTTCAATAAACAAGCATTAATTACACTAAGAGTATAAAATAAAATTTTACTTATAAATAAAATCACTTTTAAAATTTTGAAATATTTTTTTTCAAATTTTTTTCTCGTTTAATAAATAAAATATTCTCACTAACCCAATATAACATGTCCACTCCTTTAGATTACCATAAATGTGTAGATAATGAATCATTATTTATATTATTAATGATGCATTATTTATATTATTAATATAAATGGAATTTTATTTTTAAAATAATTAATCACTTTTCAAAAGTTTAAATAGATTTACATTAATATAATAATAAAAAATTCTCTTTTTTATTTTTATTTTAACAAAGTCGGTTGCTATATTGTATTCCAAAAAAGAGAAGGAGAAGATTCCTTGCTTACAACGTAGAGCTTTGCAGAATAGCTGAGAATGTAACTACAACAAAATGTTACAGATTCTTTACTTCTGCAATTTATAAAATACTAAAAAAGATATAAATTATAAACTCGGACAAACTGGAAGAGCAGAAAGATGAAATTAAAAGACATTCTTTGGAGGAGTGGGATTTATTCTATGCTGATATGGTGCCTCGTAGAAGCTTCTGCGTTATACTCATTTCTTGAGTTTCTTGCATTATTCGAACTGGAGCTGGGTGCTGATCGTTTCTCAATCATATACTTGAGAATTTGAACTGACTCTTCAGCATGTGCACATCGATTGGAGAGAGCGTCAAACTGCTGCTGTAATGAAGTTACACTGTGAAGGAAAACTTTCACATCTGCTTGTTTCCTTTCATCTAGCATTTTCACATCTGTTTGATGTTTTTCATCAAGTATCTTCTGATGAGCTCGGATTTTCTCCAGCTCGGCCTGCAGGTCCGCGCAGTGGAAGTAATCCTCACTACGGGCCATGAAGAAGGGAGGGATGGAACAAGGGGGAGGGAAGGGATAGAGCAAAATGCGGAACTAGGGAAGGGAGGGAGCGATAAGGCAAGGAAGGAATGGAGCTGACAAGAGGCGAGCGCGAAAGGGAGTTGGGGAAGCGTTGATCAAAGGGCGCAACAGAGGCTCAACGACAACACTACAAGGGACAACAACATGAGCAGGGTCGAGGGCAAGACGTGGGTGCGAAGGGGAGGGGATGGCGAGAGGATAAATAGAAAGGCGCAGGGGGGGAGGACCAAGAGGGAGAGAGCCCCGAGGACGAAAAATCACGAGAAGGATGTGGGAGGGGATACGACGACTGCAGGATTTAGGAGGGTCAAAAAAGTCAGGGAAGGAAATCTAAGGAAGCTTGAAAAAAGGATTTTTCCAGATCATGTTAGAGGGGAATATTTCAGATCATTATTAGATAGGATTTGCCCAGAAGATCGAGCATAGGCATTGTTAGCGAGAGCATATGCGACCTTGTTGTTTTTTCGGAGGATGTGGTAAAAATTAACCCCATCCATGTCTTTAGAAAGACTGCAGCATTTGCTAATTTGGTGGAGGTCCAAGTTACTTATGCGATGATCATGAACCATCATATTGATGATGATGGAAGAGTCGCCAAAAACCATTGCGTTGGAAATGTTGAGAGCATTTAATTGATAAAGGCCTTGGAGGAGGGCATAGGCTTCCGCTTTGTTGTTGGAGAGGGAGCCGAGGCCCCATTCAAAAGAGACAACAATACTACCATTTGCATGACTGATGATGCCTCCTGCACTAGCTATACTAGGATTTGATTTAGAAGCACTGTCAAAGAAGAGGGTGGGTCTTGCATTCTAGTCCACCCATTATGAAAGTTCTTTGTCGTTGAGCCGAATTTTCCGATTGTGCATAGTTCGATGGGCCTGTTGAGAGGGAGGGTTATGAGTGTTGAGGTTGACCAAGAGGTTTCCAAGGAAATCCCTTTCCTCAACACATAGGTTGCTGATGTCGACCTTACTGTTATTCTTGGAGGCTATCGTTTCCAAAGTTAAACTCCAAGTTTTGCTGCAGACCTTCCTCTAGGAAGGCTCTTTGTTGCTGAAGGTCATTCTATTTCTTGAGAGCCAGATTTTCCATACATGAACGTAAGGCAAGGTATCCCAAACTCTTCTGGAAAGATTGCTCTTTTTTTTCCCCAAGGGTAGTTGCTCTTCCAGGTTTGAATTGCTTCCGAAATAGAACTGTTCTGATCCCAAAGAGGCTAGTATAAAGGGTTAAGATTACTCCAACTGTGAGCTGCAAAAGGGAAATCTAAGAAGAGATGACGGGCAGTCTCCTCGGCCTCGAGGCAGTTGGGACATCTAGAGGGGCCAAGCACTCCTCTTTTTTTGAGATTCTCAGCGGTGAGAATTTTCCCAGATCTTGATCTTGGGAATGGCTTATGATTTCCACTCTGTTTTCCAAATTGGCCAATTTGGGGAAGGGTAGTTTTCGTGACAAAAATGGGAGTAAGCAGCTTTGATGGTGTAGGTTGCACCTGAGGGATCCCAGCGATAACAGTCAATTCCATCTTTTTTCAAAGGAGCAGAGCCATGGAGGAGATTTTGTAGGATGCTAATATCTGCCTCCAAGTGAACGGGAACAGAGGGGAAGAGCCACTCAATCCATAGATGGGAATGACTATCCCACTTAGATATGTGGCTCAACAAAAATAATCCCCGGATTTTGAGATAAGAAATGATTCGATGGGTTTCAGGTCTGTCCAGAAGAGGGAGATGACCCATGATCCTGTCTTTTCCAATGTGAATGCTGCTTCCTCCAATAGGAACTTTGGAAAGGTTTTGGGCTAAGAGAGGAATGGCTTTCTTGCAGAGCGCCCAAATTTTTTAGCAAGGTTTATTTGGGATGTCATGGTCGAATAGATGCTGCCTGGAAGAATTAAGATATTTTGATTCCAAAACTCTCTTCCACCAAGCGTGATGCCCACTTACATGTGAATATCATCCAGCTTGGCTTTGACTTCAATTTTGGCTTTTTCAGGTTCTTGATAATGAATCTTGGTCCATTCCTTCAAGGCTATTTTGGTTCTCTTTAATTTTGATTCCTAAATGAAGGAAGGGGATCCTTCTATATCCTAAATCCAGGAATTGTGAATCAGCTGTCTCGCTTCAGGAATATCATTCCAAAGGGGATTGTATTTGAAGGGTATGGGCCGAGGGAGTGAAGGTCTCCAAGACTGAGAGTGATAGGGTAGTGGTCGAAAGAGGAGAAGGGGATAACATTGGAAGAGGCAGTGGAGAAGAGAGAGAGAAGAGGGACAACAATTAAAAATCTATCAAGGCGCTCCATGATGCTTCCTTTGCTAATCCTTCTATTGCTCCAAGTGTATCTGCGGTTTTTTGGAGCAATGTCAATTAATTCGTGGTCTTTTGTGATGGTTTCAAGTTGATTTTTGGAGGGGTCCAAGGAGAAGAAGCCTCCCCTTTTTTCATTTGCATGGAGGATTAGATTGAGATCTCCCCCAATGATAATATTGCTGCTATCTCCACCATCAATGTCTGCTTTGAGGTTGTTCTAGCAGAGTTCTTTGTCCCTATAGTGATTAGGTCCATATACATTATAAAGGTTGATTTCCTTTTGATCTGTTTTATTTTGCAGTACTACTTTGGTCCAGTTCTGAGTTACTGTCAAGGTCTTTTTTGCCCAATTTTTGTGATTCCAGATGGTGGCCAGCCCACCTGAGGCGCCCCTTGATTCTGAATGGGTGCCTTCATGATCCTTGAATTTGCCTATTATAGAGTTCATCTCAGAATCTCCTTGCTTTGTTTCCTGCAGGAGGATTATGTCAAGTTTTTCCATATTTAGAAGGTCTCTCAGGACTGTAATTTTTGAGGGGTGCCCCAACCCCCTACAGTTCCATGAGAGGGCTTTCATCATTTTAGAAAAGCAGAGTGTGAGCTTGCCTTTCCTCCTTGGTTCTTTTGTCCTGAATCTCTACTATTTTGCCCCAGAATGTATGTTTCAATGGGATTTTGCGTTCTTAGGGCTATTTCCTTTTGGGCATTTTCTTCCCGTTGCTGCTTTGTGGATTTCCTTCCCACTGTTTTTTTGGTATTTTCCAGGTTTGCACCATGTTCCTTTACATAATTTCTTGTGATCTGGAAAGAGGAGGGATCAGAAGAGGAGGAAGGGGGTTCATGAATCGAAGGGGATGGGCGAGGTGAGGAAGGTTGAGATGGTGTGACGAGGGGGGGGGGGGTCATCCTCGGAGGGGCCGAGGAGGGAAAAGGGGTTGGTGGAGTCAGGTTTAGGAGTAGGGGAGGGAGGATCAACTGGGTGCTGGGGAGGATCTAGGATCTTAGGAGAGGAGGAGGAAGGGGGATCAGGATGCGGAGGGGGGACAAAGGAGTTGCTTTCGGGGTTTGAGGCAGTTTTCTTCTTCTTGACAGTTTCCCATTGTTGATCATCATCGGGGTTTTCAATATCAATAACCTTTGAACATATATTTGCGAAGTGGCCATATTCGTGACATACCTTGCATTTTAATGGAATTTGTTCGTAGTCGAGCTGCTGGATGTGCGTCCAATCGTCGAGTTTTAACTTGATCGCTTCTGTAAGACCTTTGTCGAGATCCACTTCTACACATATCCTTGCACATGCTTGCATATTGTCTTTTGGCTCGCTCCGATCAATGAATTTTCCCACTACGTTCCCGATGGCACGGACTGAGTCATCTTTCCAATAGTGTAGGGGAAGATGAGGAAGGCGCACCCACACCGCGACAACACTTGGAACATCTAGTTTGGGATCAACGTTTGGAGTCCATTTGTTGAGATACAATCCTCTGGTATCCAGAAAGTACGGCCCATTCCTAAATATCAGATCCTTGTCTTCTTTGGATTCAAAATGAAAGGTGAAATAGCCTTTGCCGCAGAATCGTATAGAGATTTTGCCACTGATTTTGTTAGGCCATTTGCGTTCGACCCATCTCTGAACTGTCTTTGGAGAGGGCCAGAGACCAGTAAATTGTCCGATTAGGCCTTTTTCGGCGAGAGAGAGCGCAACCATGTGTGGTAAAGAGGGGGGGGGGGGGGGCACCTCCTGAATTCCATCGAGCTTCTTTACGAATTTGGAGGTTGTCGGCCGGGGCCTAGGAGGAGCCAGCGATTTGATGAGAGCAGAGAAGACAAGAGCTTGGTAAGGGGGAGAGGCCGCCTCTGGGGAGGACTCCGGAGGGGCCATGCGTGGAAAAGCTCAGAGGGCACAACAGATAGGGCACCGACAACAGTAATACAAAATTATTTATTACCCAATAAACCATAATATATAAAATTTTATGGCTTGAGTGGGCCTAATGGTTAAGAGCATGTGTTTCCTCCAAAGAGGTCACAGGTTTGTAGACTTTGCAGTCAAATCGCTGCGCGGAAGTGGGTCCCTCGTCACACAAACAAGGGGGTCTCATACACCAATTTGGTGTCTCGCTTGGCTGTGAACTTAAAATTGGATAATAATAATAAAAAAATAAGTTTAAACATTAACCTGCAATAAACTATATAATATAAGATAATATAAAATAAGTTTAAACATTAACTTGTAATAATAAACTATATAATAGAAGATAAGTTTAAACATTATTTTTTAAATTGAAATTATAAATAATATATAACGTTCACAACACAAAAGAGTAGCCCAAAGAACTTATAAATTAACCTCTAAAATAATAGAAATTATGGCAAAATTATGACAAAATTTGGTAGAAAATTTTGAAAATTTAGGAGGTTCTTGATGGTGCTGGATCGATTTCCACCATAAAAAAAGTGATTCAAACACTCCAACATTTTTCTTTTTTGAATTTTTTTATCAGATTCCAGCAAAAAATCTGTTATCCAAGCGAATTTGTGGCGTCGGTAGACAACACCCAATACTTATTAAACCGCTACTAGAAATTAGAACTAGTGCACATGATGATGCATTAATTATATTAATAACAATATAAATGGAATTTTACTTTTTAATACTGAATTACTTTATAGGTTTTCAAATAGATTATAGCTAATTTAATAAACAAAATATTCTTAGTAACCAACATAACATGTCTATTACTTCAAATTATAATAAATATGCACAAGATAATACATTTATACTAACCATATAATTGATTTGTTTTGTTTGCTAAGTTGTGTGAATTTTGAGATAATCGATCACAATTTTTTGACTTGAGAAATCACAACTCAAGGGTATCTAAGCCATCAAAATCACCCATAGATCACCCCAAGACAAAGCACCTCTAAATCACCCAAGATCACCCCAAGACAATGCACCTCTAGATTGAGCCACACGAGCCCTTAACATGGTTGGATTTTTGCCCTTCAAACTAATATCTTAATATACCTTAACAATAAACCCATCACCATTTATTCTACTGATCAAAATTTTATTTTTTAAATAATTAATAACTTTCAAAATTTTAAATAAATTTTCAATAAAATAATATTATTTATAAAATAACTTTTCAAAATTTTAAATAAAATAATATTATTTTTCAAGTAACTTTTCAAAATTTTAAATAAATTTCCCTTGATATAATACATAAAAATTCCCAATCAACCAATAAATTATTAACATAGAATATATTTATATATTTTTTGAATTTTTTAATAATTATCATTCAAAATGTCATTTTTACGTCGAAAGGCGTTCCCTTTACCGGCTTTAGCCGAATGTGACTGTTCTTTCAGCCAATGGGAGGGCTTTCTCATCACCCTTCTAACCAGTAATATCTTGACAAAGGTAAATAGATTATTGGTCGTAGTTGTCAGCAGCGGTCGTGTTAGCCGCGTCGCCAAGCGGGGCCGAGGAGTTCCCTCAGCGCAGAGTCGTGGTTAATGAAATTGCGTCTGGTGCAGCCTCGGTGGACGTCACGGCTGGTTGCTGCCCGCTGGCGATTGTATATTCTGTACTACTCATCATGGGCTGCCCATGTTCTCTGCGCTTCAAATTCGCTCGCAAAGCCAAGACTTGATATCAGATCAACAGGCGCAACCGAAAATGTGAAGGGGAAAACCCGCGCTTTTCGCGCTCCAAGAAGAAAAGGCCACGCTGCTCCACGAAAATATTTCAGATCTCTGGCCTCATTTCCCTACCCACGAGTGGAAACTTTCATTCAGATTTGACATCAAAAGCGGGGGAAAATTTATAGAGTTTCATGCATCGACTGCAACAGGTTTCTGTCGAGGGTTCCAGAGAGCAATTGATTGATTTATTGGTTGAGGGAAGAACCAAAATATAGATAGCTACAATGAATGAATGGTTACAGAGTTATTATTGGGATAAATTTGATTCTATTTCAATTTAATCTCTATGTAAATTCTATTTATATCGATCTTGATAACATATTAACTAAAAACCCAAAACACAAATATTTTCTTAGTGACATGGCGCATTTGGAAGCGTGGATTGAACCGACTAACCCTTTTAGCCCTTGAGTTGTAATGATTTTCCTGAAAAATGTGCGGGAAACGAGTCTCTTGTACCACCATCATCATCAGGTATCCGTGGAAGAGAGAACTCGACCTAAATTCGATTTAACGCCCAATAATTCCCACGACAAACTTGACCACTGATGTTAGTAATGTTTGTGTGGAGGTAAACGATAAATGAGTTGTTTGACCTCTTGAAAGGAAATTTTCGTACTTTCCAAACTATTTTTTAGTGGTGGGAGCTTGCTGATCTTGGAATTGGTTGTGAATGTCGCCAATGATGTCCTCCATACTGGTGAGGTATTCTATCAAAAAATGGAGTTTCTTCTCGGACTTGATAGCATTCTTCAAGTATTTGACTAGTTCAATAATGGCAAAACCTCAAACAAAACAAAATCACTTGCAAAACCTCAAAAATAACAAAATCCATTCCAAATGTCTGACACATACAGTAGATGATTCACCTTGTCCTAATCTGCCAATTCATGTGATATTTAAACATGACAATTGTCTCTTAAATAAGCCTCAGGTGCTACGGTCCACTAAAAATTCGGCCGAGCTTTGTAAAATTACAACATTCAGGGAGCGAGTAGTTCAGGAAGATTTTTCATTTTCTTTTCTATCTTTTTACTTTTCCTTTCTCATTTTTTAAGCTTTTTTTAAAGCAAAACTGAAATTAAAAAATGGTAAATTTTCTTATTCCAGTATAATTTTTCATTTTCTTTTGTATTTTCTTACCTTTTATGTGTAAATATTTCCATTAATATCATTTTTTATTGAATATTTCTAACCCTCTCATTGATCACTAAATTCGTTTCATATGCAATTCTTCATTTCAAAATGAATGTTTTTTGTATTTTATTAATTTGTGGCCACATGATGAAATAATATTAAATTAAAACGAGATTGTACATTGCAAGGGCAATGATTTTAGACTCAGTCGCACTTGAAATTGTTATATAATCTTTATCACTATGTTATTATCATCACAGTTGCAAGTTGGCATTATATATATATATATATATATATATATATATATATATATATATAATTTGAGTTTTGTAATTTGTTTTATACAAATTTTATATAATATATTATTTTAAAATTTAAAATTTGAATAAATTTTAAATTTGAGTTTTTGTTGCCCAGCAGTTTGATTTGGTAACATTATTTAACAAAAAATTTTAAATTAGAAAATGGTAAACTTTCTTATTCTAATACCATTTTATGTGTAAATATTTTATGTGGTTACATTTTATGTTTTTTTTTATTGGATTGTTTATTTTGTAAAATTGTAAACAGACGTATTCATGTCCTCACAATCACATGTTGTTCTAACCAATTTCCAATATTTACATGATTAGCACATGGCTTTTACCGTTTTTATATTGCATTAGCGGGATTATGTGCAGGTCCCACATGGTTACAAGGGGAGGATTTCTGTTAATATTCGAGCGCTTTATAAAAAAGGGAGATAACCTCGGTGCATTATTCAAAGGATATTCAATTGTTTATATTATTATCGAATAAACTAAATGTTAAAAGTAATTAAATAATATATAAAGTTTGAATTTATATATTTATTCTATTTTTAATAATTACATGCTATGATAAGAAAACATTTCAAAACCAATAATAAAAAATAATAATAATAATAATAATAATATTTCAATAAATAAATAAAATATGAATAAATAGATAGAAATAAAATAAAATAAAGATAAAATTAAAATTAAAAATAAAATAAATAAATAAACAAATTCTTAATTGCAAAAATAAGAATAAAATAAATAAATAAATAGAAACAAAATAAAACAAAGATTAATAAATAAATAAATAAAATGAAATAAAAATAAAATTACATAAATTACAACTTAATAATATTAAATTAAAAATTAATCTTTTTATTAAAATAAATATAAATATTTAAAATTCAAATTATAAACTTTGATCATTTGGTTTACTTTTCCCTAGCATTGTGTGATCAAAATCCAAGGCATATCTCACTGGATTTAACAAGCGCACCTCAAATAAAATGCATAATTCATGAATCTTACAATGACAATGGCTCCATGAACCAATATGGACCACTTGCAAACTCAATTGGTGGACTTGTGTACAAGAGAAATCCAAATACAGGAATATTCTGTATAAACAAGAACTAGTCATGACCAAGATGATCTTCTTTAATATGTGCCTGAATTATCAATTTTCTTTACACGGTCCGAAAAGGCAACCAGGACCACAGAGAATCATAAAGTCTCTTGCAAAGGAAAGTGATGCCTGTCATTTGTTGCAAGCTGAATGTGTTACCAACTCAACAATTGTTGTTTTAACTTGGAAAAATGGCACCCATTCAGCTAAATTTTTCCGTCCAAATAACATGGCTTAAATGGTGCATAAGTTTTGAAATAGTTCTTCAACCAGTATTTGCAAAATATGTTTTCAGATATGGTACCATTTAATGAAACGCTCGTACACTGAGACTTGGCCTGATTGATTTGATCTAACATCGCTAAGCCCATGTGAATATCAGAAGTCCTGTTGTATCCGATATCCATCAATGTTTAGATATTTTGTGCATCCATCCAACGCCCACTGTAGTTTCTCATTCATTGCCCTCGGGTTGGGGTTGGTAATTCACTGCATTCACGAAGTTTCCGCCGGTGATTTCCTCCATTTCTCCACCATCTTCCATGAGGATGTGGCGCCGTTCTCCTTGTGATGCAAACGAATTTCCTTCAAATGCTTCTGCCTTTCTCCTTCAGATTCCAGGCGTTCAGGTTCAGCCGCAGATAACGAGTGGAGGAACCGGGCAGAGGCAGCGGCAAAAGACATTCACAAAGTTTCCCGCTCTCACTCTTCGCGTTGTTGTGGCATTCACCACACTCATGCGCATCCACCTCACGTTGGAACAGGAAAGTTGGAATTCATGTCTGATGTGAAAGTCGTTGGAGAACACAGTTTTCTTGCTTCTGCAAGTGATCGACATTGTTCCGGCATTTTCTGGGAGCGAGCTTTGGCGGAACAAAGTTTTTTACATCAAGGTTTCCGGCTCGGTTCATTCTACTTACATTTCCCTATTGGATGAAGAAAACCATCTTATTTGACAAACAAGCTACAACTAGCACTATTATTCTATGCAGACCGGCTTCAGTCGGTTTCCCTTGTTCCATGTCTGCGCTGCATTCGACCTCTGCCAGGTAGGCACCCCTGTATAGGTAACCCAGAGGATGTGGTGGCCAGGGCTGTGCCTTCGATGCAGAATGGCTTTTTTATACAGTCTGTGGACTCAAACTCGAATTTGAATGCGAATTTGACGTCACTGGTTTGAATGCAATGGAAGGGGTTACCAGCTACCAAGTTATGGCCCGAAGGCTGAAGTCTGCTGATAAGGTGCCCACTTGCAGCATCGAGACAGTCAACCATAAATATTTTGAGAGGCCTGCTTTGAATGAGAATGCTTTTGCTTGTGAGAAGAAAAGCAGGCCAATTTTGTCATCTTCGAATTTTTTTTCGTCAGATGGAAGTAAAGTGGAGGCCTGAAAGACAGAGAAGCGGTCTGTCTGCTGGAAAGTCCAGCAAAAACAGGGTTATTCGAGATAATTTCCCTGCAACCAGGGCTACTTCAACGGTATCGTCTCCAAAACCCCAATGTCTTGCACTTTACTCTACATGTCCAGACCACCATGCATCGAGAACAACCTCGTTGTCTCTTTGCCACCTTCAATACATGCATCTTTCCAACTTTGATCGCCCATAACATCAAGACCGATATCAAGAAGATGGCGAGCCTCAGGCAGTTTCTATATCCAACTCGTCATACCGCGCCATATTTCAGGACGACAGAATACATAAAAGCTTTGGAATGCGAGCATTCAGCCATTCATCTAGAAGCATAATTCAGTTGTGCTTTGATCACAATGCAGGTTGAGATGGAGAGCGCTAAAAAATTGAGGGAAAGCTTGCAGAAGAGTCAGGCTGTAACAGAAGCCATGCTTAACGTTCTGGGTTCCTTTGATCAGCGCCTCTCATCTTTGGACTCTGCAATGCGCCCCACAAAGGTGAATTTCGCATACCCAACTGAGTTATGTGCATCAGGGTCTCATGGGGTTTTGAAATCAACATAATCAATTGATCTATTTCTTGTGGAATGGCTGTTTAAGGTTGACCCAAATGTACGATTTCAAGTTTTATAAATAACATTGAATTAAACTAGATGAAATGCATTTATATTTCAGAGCTTCTATGAGCCAATGCACAATGTGGATTAGCTTATGCAAATTGAAGAGTGCACTTTTTTCAAGCTAAGAAAACAACATATCTTTCATTAATTAAAAGACCGTTACATGTACCTGTTAAGCTTCAATGCCCCCAGAATGTCTCCAAAAATTCAAACTAATTGCAAGCATAGTAAGCATAGTGTCATACAAGAAAGTCGATAAAAAAAGCAGAGCCAATAATGACGGAAAAAACCACTTGTCCTGCAAGGCTACCAAGAGGGAAAATAGGGGCTAAAGAGGCCAGCATCAAAACAATAGTGTATTGCCTTTGTTGGAACAACTGTCCTCTCAGAACTCTGAACATGATGAAATAGACTTTGACTTCTTGGGCAATAGGTCTGCACAACCTTACATTCTCCAAACTAATGTTTTCAGTGGAGGAAAGGGGGACAAAGATCAATGCACATATCTGATGTCCCTATCAGAGTTTTCAAGAACAACAAGGATTTAGGAGTGAGGTATCCATTCAACACTAAGTCTTATGCTTTTAATATTCACAGGACTTGTACTGCTGTTTTTGTCATATCCAGTTGTTCGCTTATTTGTGTAAATTTGGTTTTTAACAGGAATTGCACTTAAATGTATCCATCAATTGTTAAAAGTTTATTCATCAATGGTCTTATACTTGCTTTGCTTTTTTGTTTTGCAGCTTTAGAGAGGAGCGAAGCAAGTTAATCAAAATTTTGGACGGTTATTATGGGAGGCGTTCTCCTAATATTTTTGGACTTGCCTTCATATTGCTAGATGGTTTCAAGAGTACTATGCGTGTGTATATATAAATAGCATATTCCAGTACCTTGATTGTGCTCAATGATGATAGGTCATTGTTCTTGGACAGGGATAAATTAGTTACGAAGTTAATGGTTACGATGTGAACATTTTCTTAATATTTGGAATTATTGTCATATCTATGGATGGTTTGGAATTATTGTCATATCTATTAATATTCGAGCGCTTTATAAAAGAGGGAGATAGCCTTGGTGCATTATTCAAAGGATATTCATTTGTTTTTATTATTATCAAATAAATTAAATGTTAAAAGTAATTAAATAATATTTAAAGTTTCAATTTATATATTTATTTTATTTTTTAGAGTTACATGCTATGATAAAAAAAATAATAATAATACTAATACTAATAATAATAATAATAATTAAATAAATAAATAAAATATGAATAAATAAATAGAAATAAAATAAAATAAAGATAAAATTAAAATTAAAAATAAAATAGATAAAAAAAAAATCTTAATTACAAAAATAAGAATAAAATAAATAAATAAATAGAAATAAAATAAAATAAAGATTAATAAATAAATAAATAAACACGCTTCAACCTAATCTACTCTAATGTGATCTTCGCAAAGACATTTAGTACATTTGCTTCACTCTTTCTAAAATAAAATAAATTACTTTCTAATTGTTTGAGTCAAACTAGCCATTTCAATCTTACTCTCTCTACTATTTAGTATTTACTTAGTACTATTTACAACTTCAATCAATGTTTTTCTTTTTCTGTATACGCACGTTTCAAATTGTGATGTGCATATATCATTTCAAATATGATTAACAATAATTTCAAAAAAAAAAAAACTTCGAATATTACAAATATGCACTAGCAAGTCACTCTTTACTAATCTTATGCAATTTTAATTTGTTGTTTCAAGCTTCAGTATCTACTATTTAGTGTTTGCTCAGTACCATTGACAATTCCAATCAATGTATTCCACTTGCTTATATAGTGCCCCCGCAAAATGGTTTCGTTTAAACCATTATTTGCAAAATCTACGCTTCTCATGCATTGTGGCACCACTTAATCTTCTCTCAAGAAACTGCTATAAGTACTTCTATAAGCAGTTTTTTGTTTTCAAAACCATGGGTGCGTTTCTCAAAAGGGTGTGACAGTGAGACCCAAAATACACCATTCGTCTCCTTTCGGCGTTCCTTTGCACCACAGGGGCAATTGCTAGTCTAGATCTAGTATTTCTAATAATTTTAAAATTCTTACTGGTGTGTTTTTTTTTTTTTAACACTGCTGATTACTCGAAAAATTCAAAACAAAAGAACATAAAATATTGATAATTAATTAAAACTACTAACAAATATATATTTTTAATTGCATAATGAAATTATTACATAACCATTGACTAGATCACATCAATTGATTCAGTCCAAGCTGAGCCTCTCGTGGCCCCAAAGACAAACCAAGCTGACAAGAAACACCAGCATATTCTTCACTGATATGTCTAGATATGGTGGAGCCCTAGCTCTTTTGTCTCAAGTAAAAATGAATGCTGGGGCAGCCTGATCATCCGTAGTTTGTTATAGTATTTACCAACATAAAATCGGACCCTGCCAAAGTAAGGGTTTGCTGCGTCGGATGAGATCCCTGCTCTGTGAAAAGCTTGCGATTCTGATTTTTGTAAGGGCATCGGTCGTCATTTCCCCTGCCGGGTAAGGAATTCATTCTTTCGTCAATGCAAAATGAATGAATATATGCATTCCAATGTTAAAAATGCACGGGAAGGAAAAAATGAGTAGAATGTAGTATAAATATGTTCGATCCGGTACCCATTTCGTTTGAATGTTAAAAACCAAAGTAATGAACTTTTATTCATGGAAGTTGTAGAAAGTTGAAGCCTGTGTAGCTCTGTTGTGTATGCCCCTTGTGGGCAATAATATCTCAGGGTTTCAGCGCAAACTTGTATTTAAACTTAAAGAGCATGCTAATTCGAGCTACTATTTGAACCACCATGAATTAACAGTGGGCCGTTAGCTTTTTCTCGTTAGTCTACTTGCTTATTAGTTTAGGTGGTGGGTTGCAGACTGCAGTTATTGAAATGTCTTCGTTCCCCTTTCGCTTATAATGCTTCGCCTTTACAAATTTCTTAGCACAGTAGTTGAACAAGAGAAGCTAGGTGCTTTGCAACTCGAGTGGGGGAAGATGTATGTGCATGTGCTATTTGTGTATTGAAAGTAAAATGACAAGCTGTTATCAGAATCTAACTTATTTTTAATCTTCCTAACCATAGCTAAACAAAGCAATTATATGTGAATGAGCATAGATCTATTTTAACATTGGATCCATAACACGTTGAGAGGTATCATTATATTTGAGGTATAATACAATGAGTATTTTAGGGTGCAAAAAGAATGATGTTTATATCTTGAGTAATTTTAAATCTTGATTTTTCCTTGATATATATCGGGTTAAGTGACTCTATGCTTAATTAAACACCATGCAAGATCTTTTTATTATATTTCCAGTATAGAAATTGATATTACATTCTATATCCTGTATGGTAATGGCATCAAAACCAAACTTAAAAAGGTTCAAGTACTTATAGCCTCTATTTAACCAAAAAAGACCAGTCATGAACCAGATTTCAAATAACAGTCCCAGATTACAAACATTACATCACCTTCATTGGTTAATCTTCCAAAAGCTTAAGGCTGTAGTCATCATCTTAATCTTTGATTCAGCAGAATGCCAGAATCCTGATAAGTAGAGACATGGAGATTGTTCTCTGATAGCATCATTCTTGTTCTCACATAGTTTCAACCAATCTGTCTGCAACTGAATTGCATCATTTGTCTTGAATGGTTGGGAGGAATGATTGAATTGCATCTTTGTCTTGAGGGTTGTGAGGAACATTTGAATTTCGTCCTTTGTATTGAGGGCTGAGAGGAATGATTGTTATTGTCCCGACCCAGGTTTGATTGCCGCAAGTGACATATTAAGCTCATGACTTTGAGACTTGTTGAAAGGCCTTGAGTACTATGGAATATCTTACCCTTGCCTAAGTGCTGAAGGGTGGGGTGCTTTGTTACATGGGAAAGTTAGTTGGGCTTCTCTAGGGTGGTTGGGAGGAACAATTGTTATCCTCCCCACCTAGGTTCAATTCCTGCGTTAGACATGTTGAGTTCATGACTTTGAGCCTTGTTTTCTGTACAACCCTGAGCCCAGTGGAATATCTTACCCTTGCCTACAGGGTGGAAGGTGGGGTGCTTTTTTACATGGAAAAAAAAAACTGAATTGCATTCTTTCCTGTTTATCTGCAATCATATTGTATTCACAAAACACATGTTTGAAAGAAACAAACGGTAATCCGTCCTGACAAGTACAAGCTTGATCCATCAGATGTTGGGATTCCATATTTTGCAAAGAAATATTACCTTCCATCCAATCAATAATCATCTTTGAGTCCCCCCTAACCTGCAGACTTGCAGATCCCTTTTCTGTTTTCAGTCTGAGAAGAGTGCCCTGCGCATAGAGCTCCACTGAGTTGTATGTTCTATCTCTCAAACAAAGTGAGAAGATGAAAATAATAAATATTAGTGGTGGACAAATATAGAGCACCTCACCACATGGACCCAGATTGCCTTGAGAGGCCTAGTCAAAACAACCTTATGTACTCATTTCGTTAACTCCCAATATACCAAACTGTCTAGCTGGTTTGACTTGCATTTGCTTCATAAACTTTCATCACAATATATGACACGGAAGAAATTCACAGGAGAACTAATAGCTGCCTCTTCAAGTATCATTTTATTCCAAGGTTATCAGATCATCCAACATACTAGGATGGACAGACTTTAATATAATTTGATTGTTGCATTCTCCAGGCAGCCTTTAACTGCCTGCGCCAATGTGTTTTGAGCTCACTGGTCCCTTCCCTCAAGTAAAGTCTTTACTGCGTACCATACTTCCCTACTGAAATGAAAGTTGACCATCAGATAATGTATGTTTTTCCCAGCTTCCCAACATAGAAAACAAATTCCTGGGTATAGTCATGATCTCTTCTGAAAAAAGTGTCCTATGTTGACACTTTGGTTCAAAGTGCCAACTAGAGAAGAGCTTCATTATAGTTACCTTTTTAATTTCCATATAGAATCCCTCTACCACTCAAACCTTGCATTAATTCTGCTACAAATAATGATGAATATCTTAACTTAACTGTATAAGAGCCACCAACAGGATTTCTCAAACACACGAGTTAAAACTTAATGTCCTTGCATGCCCAGATTCTTGCCAACCAATAGCAGCTGCAACTTGTAAGTGGTTCCCCCATTCCACTGCCTGTTGATCCTATAGGTCCAGATCCTCAGCATTCTTCTAACTTTCCTTTCAAATTGTTCTACACTTTTTCTTTTTATCTGTGTAATGCATCTTTTTACGGAAAAATATGGGGGAACTTCCCTTTATTCTGAGGATGGTACCCAGAGTAAACTGGATTTCATAGAAGTTCACAGCTTTGACATGTCACTTATGAGAAAGAAACCTGGGTGGGGAGTATAACACTCCATCATGCTAGCATTTGGACCAGACCCAATTGACAATATTCTTTTCTGTTCTACAAACTGGATATGAAGCATTTCTTAATAAAAATATATTTTGATTTTGTGTTGAGTTTATTAAGTCATCAGATAATTTGTAGTTTCCGTCACAACAAACCCATACAGGATCTGCTTGCAAATAGGCTGCATTTTGACTAAGAGCTACAACCAACGTTGCACGAAGTGGGGACGCGGAAGCGTCATTTCCCAAAAATCTAGGAAGCGTCTACTATATAGTATATATATATTTTTTGCATTTATATTAAAAAATATATCCAAAACACCAAATTAGTTGTAGAGGATATGGAAACATGCATATTTGTGCATAAACCAAAATAAATATGGCATCCATTGTACATTAATGATTAATTGTTCGAGATCAACCATCTAAAATCTAGATTCTTCTCCTCTTGTCTAGCCTTTGCCTCTACCTCGATTGTCTAGGATATTAGTTAACATTGCCCAATTTTGATCAAACTACCTAATGATTAATCCAAGCCTTAAAATATGGTAGAAAAAGCTTAACATGCTTGATCGATGATTTTGACTTGATTGAAAGGTATTTTTTTGCCAACAACATGACAAAGGAGTTCAACAATTAACACCACCAACACTAGGGTACATATAGATAATAGGACTTGGTGCTCTTGATTAAATGGCAATTACATACCCTCATACATGATATAATTTAATGAAATGACACAATCCCATTGAAATTGAATTCCTGAAAATTGTCAAGTCCGCTGAATTTTGAATAGGATATAAAATTCTATTTTCTCCATATGAAGTCTGATGAGGTTGGAACCACTCTCAAACATCCTGAGTCATTTCGTGGTAATGTTAAGAATTTAACATTACCATGAGGGAGCATCTAGGAAGCATCTAAGGAGCATCAAGGGAGCACCTTTGGAGTGTCCAAGAAGCCCCAACCCAACTTAAGTCAAAGAAAAAAAAAAAAAATTTAGAACCCTCTGGAACTGCCCATCTCTATACGGATTCGACTCGGAAACGCCGCGTTTTCGTACGTCGACCCACTGTACGAAACGCGGTTTCGGTGTACAGAAATGCGGATCAGGTTAAAATGGTTCCGAAATGGCAGGAACCGTGTTTTTTAGCCTGATCCGCGTTTCCGTTTTTCGGAAACGCGGTTGGGACGGCGGATCCTCCACGTTTCCGTATGGGATGCAGATCGAGGGTTGGAGCCAAGGGGGGGGGGGAATGTTTCCTGCAACACTGGCTACAACTAAGTGTTACCTATTATAATTTATGTCAGTCACTGAGGACTTGCATCTTCCCTCATTTGCATAGAACATTGTATACGACATCCCAATGGACTTGATGCATTTCCTTGTTACCTTGATTTGAAAGTTATGTTTTCTATTCAATTATACACATGCTTCAAGTGACTTTATTTTTGTATTTTTACAAAATTGTTCTAAGAAATAACATGGAATATTATTTTACCAGACTAATCCTAGTTTGAGTCAATTCCTTTGTTTGACTCTTATTTTTAAGGGAACTGAGTTGAGTTAGTTCCTCTGAGTAAAATTTGTCCTCAAGTCATACTTGCAATGTTAAGCATGAACAAGACACACATTTGCAAATTCAAACATAAGGCAGTTGAACTCAGAGAATCTAACGAGCCACACTAGTGACTAGGCTATTTGTCTATAAAAGGACAAAAAAATACAAAATAGACTAATTTTGCTTTTTGTTTTTTCATGACCTAATTCACAGTAGTGAATAGACAAACCAATCAAGGTTTTAAATTCCATTGTGACTTGTAATACATATTGTCATCTATGTAATTTTTTTTTTGGAATAAAATGCTTCTTTTAACTATTAAGATAATCAAATATATACATAGAAGGCTTTTTATAAAAAAATGGGTGACAAAGGCACTCCCCACAAGCTAGGTGTCTTCGAGTCAAGAGATTTAAATTGCCCTATCTCATATTACAAAATTGCCAGACATCCTTATTGTAATGTCCCCTATGGATTAGTTTCCCAAGGGAGGACGAAGTGGCCTATTTAACCCTATTGTTGCACAGAATGTCTAGGCACCACGACAACGACTCAGGTCGGGGGCTGTCACTCTGATCCCCAATCTCTCCGTTTAAGCTGTCTCTCAATAGCAGACTAAGGGGGTTAGACCCTACAGAAATGGAATGAAGGAGAACTAGTTGGGAACCAACCAGTTCGGGAGACACAGTCAGGCGACCAAGTATTTGTTTTAGATTTGGCAAGACTTAAATGATTAGATTAGATTAGGACAATTGATACCAGTGCCTTATGGAGTCAACTATCTTGCTATGAAATTTAGGACCAAGTAATTTATGAACAATTGCTGCTTGGATGAATAACTATCTTATATGAAATGCAAATCATAAAACTAATGTGGGATGCAAAAATCTTTTTAAAATATAGTTTAAATGCCTATCTAAGTTCGAACCCTTCAATCCTTTCTATATTGAGCCTGATTCCATAGAAAGTGGCAGAGAGGAGTTAAGGTGAACCACACTAAGGTGTGATTAACGATACCTTTCCTTAAAATCTAACGTACCCAGTGC
Source organism: Pinus albicaulis (assembly GCA_034641835.2). Classification (NCBI taxonomy): domain Eukaryota; kingdom Viridiplantae; phylum Streptophyta; class Pinopsida; order Pinales; family Pinaceae; genus Pinus; species Pinus albicaulis. The sequence continues at coordinate 1,258,168,872 of CM076578.1, read as the reverse complement.
CTCCGGCGCTGCAGAGAGTCGTGGCTCTGACGATTGCAAGGTCACCGTTTTAAGTACTATTAAAACCAGGCTTCTCAAGCAAATATGGATGGGTGCCTATCTTTCAATCGACCAAGATTATGCTTGGAAATAAACTATAATTATGCAAAACTAACTTAAAATGCAGAATGCAAGGAGAATTAAAAGATGTTTTTTAGTGAAACACAATGTGAAAGACCCAAAGCACTTAGATTATGATTTATTTTGGTTTAAATACTAAGCACTTAAGTGAAAATGTCAGTTATGTAAATGCTCAATTGAAAGATATATAATTGTCACAGTTCCACAATAGAGTGTTCAAAAACACTGATCACATTTACTTGAAAAATTTCCCAAACTTAAATATTCGAAAAATGTCCAATAATTCAAGTAAATAAAACAATGCTTAGAGGTGATCTCAATAATTATCAAGTATTGAAACTAATAATCACAAAACTTTCCCTAAGCATTTAAATTTCAACGATTTAATATCCAGGATAATAATGAAATCCAGATGCCAATTAATGTCAGGACACCTCTTCAAATAATTTTGGAAACTTTTTAAATTTTCTAATGTTTCATATTTAGAGAGAAATAATTTTTCCCTAAAGTCAAACTTCAGAGGTATATTAAAAAATTTAATTTTGCCTTTGACTATAGAAAAGTTTAGACTTCTTCCTCAAATATTTTTTTTCTTTTCTTGAGGCTTAAAACTTTAACACTTTAATAATGGCTCAAAAATCCTTAGGTTGAAAAGCTAACTCACAAATTGATCTAAAAGATTTTTTATGTCACAAAAATTAAAAAAAAAAAAAATCTAAAGTGCTAATGTTAAAAAATATGAAAAGTTAAAAATTTTGAATTTTTTTATTTATGATATATTTTTTTAAATAAAAACTAAAAGTTAGCTCTTTTTAAATTTTTTGGATGTTTAATTTTAAAAGTTAAAAATTAAATTAAGATTCATCAATTAATTGAAAGGCCAAAAGACCAAACCTTAAAAAAGAAGAAAAGAAAAAGCATCAAAATTGAAATGGTTTTTTTCTTGGGCAAAGGTCATAAATAAAAAAATCGATTTTATGCTTGATGTTATGGTTAGGTTTAGGTCGAAAGGCAGAGGATGAAGACGACAACAAGGCAACGTATGAAGGTAGCGGAGTTAAGACACATGAACAACCGACAAGGAGAAACAGATAGGAGGAGGGCTCGGGCTAGGAGTTCAGCGGAAGTCGAGGGAGAAGGGGATAGCAGCATGTAGGATACGTAGCAGCAAGGCAGCGCAAAAGAGGAAGGGAGCAACGAAGCTGCGGGCAGGCAAATGAATGAGGAATGACGCGCAAGGAAGAGGGGAGCAAGGAAATGCGCATGAAGAGAACAAAAAGCACGCGGAGCAGTGTAAGGTTGCGAGAAGAAATGCGAGAGCAGGGCTGCGGGGAGAAAGAGAACGTAATAGAAAGGGGAAGGAAAGCAAAGGGATGAGAGGCTGCGACTTTGCAATAGGGATGGGGTTGGCAGAAAACAAAAACGATGAGTAGAGGAGGCGTGGTATCGAGCAAAAAAGGAGGGTGTACAAAATGAAACTCTCTCTGAAAAAAATCGAATTTTTTTTCTTTTTCTTTGCTCAAAATTTAAATAATTTTAGAGAAAACCCATATTTGAAATCAAACTTCAATGACTGAAATTTTCCCTGCAAACAAATGTATCTTGAGACAAGATCTTGCCTTCTAGGGCCTAGATCTGTCTCGGATCTTGGGAATTCCTTCCAGAAACCTCCAGATCTATACCTGCATATACAACAAACAAACACCCAAAAATCCCATACAAATGTACAAAATCTGAAAATAAAACTCAGTCCCAAGTTAGAAAATCCTCAGATCTATGCAATATATACAAATCTATGCACAAGAGTTGCGGATATTGTAGATTTGAGGAGTATGAGTCCAACTCCGCTCCTAGATCTGAAGATCTAAGACTGTTACTGGCCAGATCTATCATTTTTTCCACATAATATTTAAAAGATTTTGGTTTTTTAGAGAGGTACCAACCCAAAAACTTCATGCATACAAATTTAACCTTCAGATAAATCTTGAAGTTATTATGAAGTAGGCTCTTCAGAAAATATACTTTGAGAGTTGGCTGGTCCAACCGAGGACTATCCCCAAACGCTCAATGAAAACCTTAGATATCTTCTGCAAGCATTAGATCAATCGTCAAACCAAGTAGAGAAATAGAATAACAATAAAACTTTGAAGAAATAGAGATAACTGCTACTTCAAGCAAAATAAACAATGTTACCCTAGATCCAACAAATTGAATAAGATACCTGTATTCAGATTATTCTAAGAGAGCTATTGATTTGCGATTTTCAAATAATATCTACAAAAATTAAAACAATGTTACCATAGATTCATGAAGAGGAACACCACCACAAGTTGAAACCCCAAAGACTTTCCATTAATTCCAGAAAATATACAAAAGAGCTTGAGAGCTTAGTACACAATTCAAAGATCGGATGAAAAAATAGACTGACACTGACCTCTAATTTATAGATAAATTCTCCAACGACTAGTTCGCTTGATTCTCGTCAAAGTAATCTTGATCGTTGAAAAAGATTTGATTGACTTTTAATTTCATTCGTCGAAATTATTTATTTTTCGAGGAATTTCGAATTTTTCAGTTAATTTCTTTTTAATTAACCCAAAAATATTATTTTTGAGTTAATTACCTCAAAAAAATTGACTTTGACTTAACTACCAAGGTCCAAGGGTCCAAGATTTCTTAAAATTTTCAATATTCCTTTGGCCCGGGTCCTTTAAAAATTTATTTTTTTAAAACCCACGAATTTTACCTTTGGAGAATTTAAATTTACCTAGGACATAAAATTAATTAAATTTATGGCTTAGGATTTTTTAATTTGGCCAGAAAATTTAATTAATTGACTCATGAGGTGATTAATTATTTTTCGAACCCTCTAATACTTAGCCATGGTGTTTAATTATGAGGGACCATGCACTAAATATTTTTTACATCAAGATTTTACATTTTAATACATGAAGGGGGAAAATCTGTTCGTTATAGACCCTCAAAAAATACCCATTTCTGCGACACAAAATATAATCCAGTAGACCAAGTGACTTGAAATAATCTAGCCAATTAGCCAAGATTATTCTCAAATCACTTTTACATACTCGATCTAAATCACTACGACTCGCCTAAGATCTTAGCGACAAAATCCACTCTAGCTTTGGGGTAAGAGTGGAGGGAAAAACTCTGCCGATCATTTGTGTCTAGAAACAGATGAATTAGTGAGACAAAAAAGCTCCTAGGATGGAGATCGTTACCAAAACCATAGGTTTACCTAGGTTGTTACATACAAACGCGGTCATACTTAGATTATTTACATTTTACATATGCAAAATGGACTGACGTATTCATAAAATTGTCGGCTAATGATGAAGTCTGAATGGCACAGACACTCGAACACGATGGATCCCTTTTGCGAAAAAAGAGGTGTACTGCTATGGGGTCGTTGATACAGTCGTCAACATCTTGCAAATATTATTTGAAAATCGCAAATCAATAACTTTCTAGAATAATTTGAATATAGGTATCTTATTCAGTTTGTTGGATCTAGGGTAACATTTTTAATTTTGTTTTAAGTAGCAACTATTTCTATTTCTTCAAAGTTTTATTATGATTCTATTTCTCTACTTGGTCTGATGATTGATCTAGTGCTTGCAGAAGATCTCTAAGGTTTTCATTGAGCGTTTGGGGATAGTCCTCAGTTGGACCAACCGACTTTCAACATATATTTTCTGAAGAGCCTACTTCACAATAACTTCAAGATTTTTCTAAAGGTTTAAATTTTTATGCATGGAGTTTTTGGGCTAGTACCTCACTAAAAAACCAAAATCTTTTAAATATTCTGTGGAAAAATTGATAGATTTGATTAGTAAGAGCCTTAGATCTTCAGATTTGGGAGTGGATTTGGACTCATACTCCTCAGATCTACAAGATCCGCAACTCTTGTGCTTAGTATATATTGTATAGATCTGAGGATTTTCTAACTTGGGATTGAGTTTTATTTTCAGATTTTGTACATTTGTATGGGATTTTTGGGTGTTTGTTTGCTGTATATGCAGGTATAGATCTGGAGGTTTCTGGAAGGATTTCCCAAGATTTGAGACAGATCTGGGCCCTCGAGGGCAAGATCTTGTCTCAAGATACATTTGTTTGCAGGGAAAATTTTAGTCATTGAAGTTTGATTTCAAATCTGGGTTTTCTCTAAAATTATTTAAATTTTGAGCAAGGAAAAATATTTTTTCTTTTCAAAATTTTTTCAAAGAGGGTTTCATTTTGTACACCCTCGTTTTTCTGCTTGATACTGCGTCTCCCTTGCTCATCGTTTTTGTTTTTTGCCAGCCCCATCCCTGCTGCAAATCCGCAACCTCTCATACCTCTGCTTTTCGTCCCCTTTCTGCTATGTCCTCTTTCTCCTCGTAGCCCTGCTCTCGCGTTTCTTCTCGCAGCCTTAAGCTGCTCCACGTGCTTTTCCTTCTCTTCCTGCCTGTTTCCTTGCTCCCCTCTTCTTTGCACATTTTTCCTCATTCATCTCCCTGCCCGCAACTCCATTGCTCCCTGCCTCTTCTTCGCTGCCTTGCCGTTGCGTATCTTGCATGCTGCTATCTCCTTCTCCCTCGACTTTTGTTGAGATCCTAGCTTGAACCCTCCTCCTATCCTTTTCTCCTTGTCGACTACTCCTTCGTCTTACCTCCGCTGCCTTCATACTCTCCCTTGCTTCCGTCTTCATCCTTTGCCTTTCAACCTAAACCTATCCATAACATATCAAGCATAAAATTGATTTTTATTTATTTTTGATTTTTGCCCAAGAAAAAAACCATTTCGATTTTGATTTTTTTATTTTAATTTTTAAGGTTTGGCCTTTTGGCCTTTCAATTAATTGATGAATCTTAATTTTATTTATAAATTTTAACATTTAACATCCAAAAAATCTAAAAAGAGCTAACATTTAGTTTTTATTTAAAAAAAATTCTTATAAATAAAAAAATTCAAAAATTTCAACTTTTAATTTTTTTTAACATTAGCACTTTGGAAATATTTTAATTTTTTTTTTTTTTTGGGTGGAATAGTTTTTTTTTAGATCAATTTGTGAGTTAGCTTTTCAACCTAAGGATTTTTGGGCCATTATTAAAAGTTAAAGTTTTAAGCCTCAAGGAAAAAAAATTATTTGAGGAAGAAGTCTAAACTTTTCTATAGTCGAAGGCAAAATTAATCTTTTTAATACACCTCTAAAGTTTTGACTATAGGGAAAAAAATATTTCTCTCTGGATATGAAACATTAGAAAATTTAAAAAGTTTCTAGAATTATTTGAAGAGGTGTTTTGACATTAATTGGCATCTGGATTTCATTGTTGTCCTGGATATTAAATCGTCGAAATTTAAATGATTGGTTTTAATGCTTGATAATTATTGAGATCGTCTCTAAGCATTGTTTTATTTAGTTGAATTACTGGACATTTAGTGAATATTTAAGTTTGAGAATTTTTTCAAGTAATTGTGATCAATATTTTTGAGCACTCTATTGTGGAACTCTGACAATTGTATATCTTTCGATTGAGCATTTACATAATTGACATTTTCGCTTAAGTGCTTAGTATTTAACTCAAAATAAATCATAATCTAAGTTCTTTGGGTCTTTCAGATCGTGTTTCACTAAAAAACATCTTTCAATTCTCCTTGCATTTTGCATTTATATTAGTTTTGCATAATTAAAATTTACTTCCAAGCATAAGCTTGGTCGATAGAAAGGTAGGTACCCATCCATTTTTGCTTGAGAAACGTGGTTTTAATAGTACTTAAAACGGTGACCTTGCAGTCGTCAAAGCCACAACTCTCTGCAGCTCCGGAGGCATCGAGTATGTTAGATTTGAACGAGAGGCATAGTTAATCACACCTTAGTGTGCTTCACCTTAACTTCTCTCTGCCACTTCCTATGGAATCAGGCTCAATATAGAAATGATTGAAGGGTTTGAACTTAGTTAGATATTTAAACTAAAATTAACCAAGATTTCTGTATCCCACTTTAGTTTTAGGATATGCATTTCATATAAGATAGTTATTCATCCAAGCAACAATTGTTCATCAATTACTTGGTCCTAAATTTCATGGCAAGATAGTTGACTCCATAAGGAGGCACTGGTATCAATTGTCCAAATCTAATCTAATCCTTCAAGTCTTGCTAAATATAAAACAACTACTTGGTCGCTTCACTGTGTCTCTCGAACTGGTTGGTTCCCAACTAGTTCTCCTTTATTCTATTTCTATAGGGTCTACCCCCCTTAGTCTGCTATTGGGAGACAACTTAAACAGAGAGATTGGGGATCTGGGTGACAGCCCCTGCTCTGAGCCGTTATCGCGGTGCTTAGACATTCTGTGCGATAACATTTTCGGTGCCGTTGTCGGGGATAGCATTTTTTTTAATTTTTTATTTTCTGTCTTTGGTCCTCACGACATTTCATTTTCTAATCTTCTAATCTTTTCCGCCATTCATGAGCCCCGCCAAACGACATAACATTTTTTGGTGTTGTTGTTAGGGACCAATTTATTGGATCTTGGCTTTGCGACATTCGTCTTAATCACCCTCATCTTCTCATTTCTCATATTTTCATCAATGCCACATTCATTGGCACCATTATATTTCTTCATCTTTCATCACCTTATCTTTTTCCTCTCACTAATCCTTTCATCTTCTCCATCTCAACCTTTAGCACCTAGACATTTTGGTTGGTTTCTTGTTTGGGTGGCGACTCCACTTATTTATCCATTATTTTCTCAGATAAGAAGCTCTCTTTGATATCCATATGCTTCTCCTTTATTAACTTTTTGGTTCTTACCCTTTGGATGTTAGAGTTAGATTTATGTTCAAGTGGCGACTCCATTTCTTTCATTTCTTACAAGAATTTCTGCTAGAAGCTCGCTTCTTGTGGACCTCTTGTTTTTCTTGAACAAGGATCTCTCTCTCTGACATCCATCATCTCCTTTCCCCTTTAAGCAAGTCATCATGGACGACTTGCTTGCCTCGTGTCATTTTACTAACAATCTTCATGATATACCGGAAAATGCCATTGATAAATTTCCTTTGTTCATAGGTAATGATGCAATCACTGCTGCAAAAGATATCTTAAAGTTGACTTGTTCTATGATAATATTTTGTAGCTCTGCACAATATAACCTTGAAGATGTCAAGATGCAACTCTTTGTCCTTTCCTTGGAAGGTGATGCTAGAGATTGGTTTTGCAACTTTCCTGATAACTCTTTTGGTTCTTTACAAGACATCATCCATGCTTTTAAAGATAAATATGGAGATCATATGGGCTCGCCTCGTGCCCCTTGTACTATAAAGAAAGATGAAAGTGCCTCTGTAAAAGACCCAGTTATCAAAGAAATATTTCAAGAAAATGCACCACATCAAAATGAGCCATATTGCAGGCATTGTGACCATTCTCATGATGAATCCATTTGTGCTATTGAGAGAGGCATCCACAATAGTGGAAAAACAGAGACAAATCATCAAACTGGTGTTGACCATGAAAGGGAAAATGATTTCATCAAGGAATTAACTCAGATAGTTAAGGATATACAATTGAATCAAGCATAGGTAATCAAGAATACATAGGTTAACCAGTTTCAACTCATTAAGAATATGGAACTTAACCAAGCAAGATTAACAACTGATCAGTTCAGGGAAATTGGTTCTATGCATAGCAGGTTATTGGCCTTAAAAGAAAAACATATTGAGGAAATGGCGATTATGGAATTTAATCACTCTAATCATATGGCCACCATGCAAAATCATTTGATTACCTTAGAGGAAAATCATGTCAAAGAAATGAACTCTATGCAAAATTGCTTGATGACCATGAAAGGGAATAATGATAAAATGATAAAAGGCATGGAAATTAGTTAGATGTCTCTTTAGCACAGTTTGAAGACTGTTGAAAAAAGTCATGGAAAGGAAATCAATGCTATAAAAATTAAGCATTTTAATCAAATGACTCTTATTCAGAATAAGTTGGAAAAAATGGAAAGATCACATATATAGAAGTTCCAACTCGAGTCAGAATTGTCAACAGATCATAAGCCTCCCAGTTTGTTGAAGCAAGTTCCATCTTATTATGAAGAGGTCATTTCTTCCATTGAAGAATGGCTAATTAAAGGCGATCTAGATATAAAGGAAATTGACAGAAATCAGGGTAATACATGTAAAGTTGATCCATCACCCTTGACAGAAAAGATGCAGAATGAAGAGAGGCATGTCAGGAATATCTTGGATACTTCATCTGGAAACTTTCAAGATCAAGCATAATTTTCCAAATTATCAACAATACAGCATGCCACGAAGAAAAGCTTGAAACGAAAAAGAAAAAAAATAAGGAAGTGGTTTAATGCATCTGATGGCCGCGAGCAGCTTGATTTTCGGATAAGACAAAGTCTTACCGTATGCAGAATTGGACATGACACATCCGAAAAACAACCCACAAATTTGCTTGAAAGTAGGCAAATGCTCATTATGCACTATACTGAACACATCTGATGCCACAAGGCATCCTTTGTATTGCATCTCTAACCTTACACCCTGTTATTTCAACATTTTCACTTTGTAGTTAGATTAAATTTATATTTTCATGTTAGTAGAATAGTTAATAATTGAAGAGATTCTATTTTCACGTGCTTAATGTTATATGATGAATTTTGGATGGACACTACTTATATAATCTTGTGTGTTGCTTGGATGCAAATTCTTGATTCTCACATTCCTCTGATGAAGCAATGTGTCCCCAAGTAGAGCTAGATGTTGACCACTCTGTGTCAACGACCCCATAGCTGTACACCCATTTTTTCGCAAAAGGGATCCATCATGTTCGAGTGTTCGTGCCATTTAAACTTCATCATCAACTGACAATTTTATGAATATGTCAACCCATTTTGCATATGTAACATGTAAATAATCTCAGTATGACTGCATCTGTATATAACAGCTAATTGGCTAGATTATTTCAGGTCACTTGGTCTACTGGATTATATTTTGTGTCGCAGAAATGGGTATTTTTTGAGGGTCTATAATGAACCGGTTTCCCCCTTTCATGTATTAAAATGTAAAATCTCGATGTAAAAAATGTTTAGTGCATGGTCTCTCATAATTAGACACCATGACCAAGTATTAGAGGGTTGGAAAAATAATTAATCCCCTCATAAGTCAACTAATTAAATTTTTGGGCCAAATTAAATTAAAAATCCTAAGCTAGAAATTTAATTAATTTTATGTCCTTGGTAAATTTAAATTCTCCAAAGGCAAAATTCGTTGGTCTTTAAAAAAATATTTTTTTAAAGGTCACGGGTCAAAGGAATATTGAAAATTTTAAGAAATCTTGGATCCTTGGACCTTGGTAGTTAAGTGAAAGCCAATTTTTTGAAGCAATTAACTCAAAATTTTTATTATTATTTTGTTAATTTAAAAAGAATTAAATGAAAAATTTGAAATTCCTCAAAAAATAAATAATTTCGACAGACGAGATTAAAAGATAATCAAATATTTTTCAACAGTCGAGATTACTTTGATGGGGATCAAGCGAACTAGCCATTGGAGAATTTATCTATAACAACTTAGAGGTTAGTGTCGGTCTATTTTTTCATCCGATCTTTGAATCGTGTACCAAGCTCTCAAACTCTCTTGTACATTTTCTGGAATTAATGCGAATTCTTTGGGGTTTCAACTTGCGATGGTGTTCCTCTTTATGAATCTATGGTAACATTGTTTTAATTTCTGCAGATATTATTTGAAAATCGCAAATCAATAACTCTCTTAGAATAATCTGAATACAAGTATCTTATTTAGTTTGTTGGATCTAGGGTAACATTTTAAATTTTGCTTGAAGTATTAGGTATCTCTATTTCTTCAAAGTTTTATTGTTATTCTATTTCTCTATTTGGTTTGACGATTGATCTAGTGATTGCGGAAGATCTCTAAGGTTTTCATTGAGCGTTTGGGGATAGTCCTTGGTTGGACCAGTCGACTCTCAAGATATATTTTCTGAACAGACTACTTCATAATAACTTCAAGATTTATCTAAAGGTTAAATTTTTATGCATGAATTTTTTGGGCTAGTACTTCTCTAAAAAACCAAAACTTTTAAATATTATGTGGAAAAATTGATAGAGCTGGGAGCAGAGTTGGACTCATACTCCTCAGATCTGACAGATTCGCAACTCTTGTGTATAGATTTGTATATATTGTATAGATATGAGGATTTTCTAACTTGGGATTGGGTTTTATTTTCATATTTTGTACATTTGTATGAGATTTTTGGGTGTTTGTTTGTTGTATATGCAGGTATAGATCTGGAGGTTTCTCGAAGGATTTCCCAAGATCCGAGACATATATAGTCCCTGGAGGGCAAGCTCTTGTCTCGGGATACATTTATTTGTAGGGAAAATTTTAGTCATTGAAGTTTGATTTCAAATCTGGGTTTTCTCTAAAATTATTTAAATTTTGAGCAAGGAAAAATAAAAATAAAATATATATATATATATATATATATATATATATATATATATATATATATATTCTTAATTTTTTCCAGAGAGGGTTTCATTTTGTACATCGTCGTTTTTCTACTCAATACTGCGCCTCTTCTGCTCATCGTATTTGTTTTCTGCTAGCCCCATCCCCGCTGCAAACCCGCAACCTCTCATCCCTCTACTTTCTGTCCCCTTTCTCCCTGCAACCCTGCTCTTGCATTTCTTCTTGTAACCTTACCCTGCTCTGCATGCTTTTCCTTCTCTTCTTGTGCGTTTTCTTGCTCCCCTCTTCCTTGTGCGTTTTTCCTCATTCATCTTCCTGCTCGCAGCTCCATCACTCCTTGCCTCTTCAGCGCTGCCTTGTCGCTACGTATCCTGCATACTGCTATCCCCTTCTCGCTCGATTTTTGCTGAGCTCCTAGCCCGAGCTCTCGTCCTATCTGTTTCTCCCTATCAGCTGCTCATGCGTCTTACCTTCGTTGCGTTCATACTCTCCCTTGATGCTGTCTTCATCTTTTGCCTTTTGACCTAAACCTAACCATAACATCAAGCATAAAATTGATTTTTTTTATTTATGACCTTTGCCCAAGAAAAAAACCATTTCGATTTTCATGTTTTTTTTTTTTTAAGGTTTGGCCTTTTGGCCTTTCAATTAATTGATGAATCTTAATTTAATTTTTAACATTTAACATCCAAAAAATTTAAAAAGAGCTAACTTTTAGTTTTTATTTAATTCTTTTTCTTCTCATAAATCAAAATATTCAAAAATTTAATTTATTTTATTTTTAACATTAACACTTTCGAATATATATATATATATATATATATATATATATATATATATATATATATATATATATATATATATTTTTTTTTTTTTTTCTTTTTAATTTTTTTATTTGTGGCATAATTTTTTTTAGATCAATTTGTGAGTTAACTTTTCAACCTAAGGATTTTTGGGCCAGTATTAAAGTGTTAAAGTTTTAAGCCTCAAGGAATTTTATTTTATTTTATTTGAGGAAGAAGTTTAAACTTTTCTTTAGTCAAAAGAAAAATTAATTTTTTTAATATACCTCTAAAGTTTAACTATAGGGAAAAAATATTTATGTTTGGATATGAAACATTAGAAAATTTAAATATTTTCCAGAATTATTTGAAGAGGTGTTCTGACATTAATTGGCATCTCGATTTCATTGTTATGCTGGATATTAAATCGTCGACATTTAGATGCTTAAGTAAAGTTTTGTGATTATTGGTTTTAATGCTTGATAATTATTGAGATCGCCTCTAAGCATTGTTTTATTTACTTGAATTATTGGACATTTATTGAATATTTAAGTTTGAGAAAATTTTCAAGTAATTGTGATTAGTATTTTTGAGCACTCTATCGTGGAACTGTGACAATTATATATCTTTCGATTGAGCATTTACATTATTGACATTTTCACTCAAGTGCTTAGTATTTAAATCAGAATAAATCATAATCTAAGTGCTTTGGGTCTTTCACATCATGTTTCACTAAAAATAATTTTTTAATTCTCCTTGCATTTTGCATTTTAAGTTAGTTTTGCATAATTAAAATTTACTTCCAAGCATAATCTTGGTCGATAAAAAAGATAGATACTCATCCATATTTGCTTGAGAAGCCTGGTTTTAATAGTACTTAAAACGATGACCTTGTAGTCGTTAGAGCCACAACTCTCTGCAGTGCCGAAGTCACCAAGTACGTTAGATTTTAAGTAGACGTATCGTTAATCACACCTTAGTGTGCTTCACCTTAACTTCTCTCTGCCACTTACTACGAAATCGTGCTCAATATAGAAATGATTGAAGGGTTTAAACTTAGAATAGACATTTAATTAAAATTAACCAAGATTCTTGCATTTCACATTAGTCTCAGGATCTGCATTACATATAGGATAGTCATTCATCCAAGCAGGAGTTGCTCATCAAGTACTTGGTCTTGAATTTCTTAGCAAGATAGTTGACTTCATAAGGCACTGGCATCAATCGTCTAATCAAATATTTTAAATCTTGCTAGGTCTAATACAAGTATTTGGTCGCTTAACTATGTCTCCCGAGCTGGTTGGTTCCCAACTAGTTCCCCCCCTTAGTTTGCTATAGGGAGACAACTTAAATGGAGAGATTGGGGATCAGAGTGATAACTCCCGATTTGAGCCATTGTGGCAGTGCCTAAACATTCTGTGCGACAAAAAAGCCCATAGGCTATAGTCGTTGATAAAAGGGGGAACCCATTATCCAATGTTTTGGGGCAACATTCGGTAAATTTTGGGGTAGCTGGGGCAAAAATCCCAAATTGGGGGCTACACTTGTAACTCCTTCCATTAATTTAAGGATAAGAACCCCTACAAGGAAATCTATAAATAAGAGAGACTTAGAATCATTTTAGCATCATCGAACTGGATTGGATTATCTCTGTTTTCTTTGAGACTGAGGCTCTAAGGTTTTTAAGATCCCTTTTCCTTAGACTAGTTTCAGTGGAGGTGATCCCACCCTATCTAGACTTCTTTTGCTGTCCTATTACAACATATTCACTTGGAGTAGCTCCGTTCGGTTTTGGCCAACAAGAAATAAGTCTTTTCTATTTGATCTGATTGGCACAATCTCTCTAAACTGTTTTGGAAAGCAAGGGGCTTTTTGGGATTAAAGCACTTTGTAACAACTTATGCACCCGAACCAAGCTAAGGATCTGAGACGACGAGTTATGGCTGATTATGAAAGGACAAGATCCATCCTGTAGCAGCCATTGAAGGTTTGGTCACACAGCGTGAGGCCAACCTAGACTTACAACTTCCCTGAAGAATTTATCTGTGGAACAATGAGTGGATTCTATGATAAGAAGGGCAATGTATGAAATCTTATAGGAGAAGCCCTCCCGAGTCACTTTGAGGTCAACGCTTAGAATTTGAAGCACAACTTCATATGCCAGTGGTTGCAGAGGTCTCTTGGAGCACAAATTGAGCGTTGGTCTCTTCCCTGAGGTTGTTTGGAGGCTATCTAAAGAAGTGGTCTATCAAACAACAGTTTTCTGAAGCAACAACACTTACCCTAGGACTGGAAGACTCATATAAGCTCAGACTCTCCACTGTTTCACCTCAGACAACCAGCGCAACTGTTACAACAAGGGCTACTCCAACCGCAGTTGGAGACTCAGAACAAGTGGGAGCAACCCAGATAAGTAACAGTAAGATAAAATAGTTATTAATTAATGTAGTAACCACATAATTACATAGATTAGTGTGGATTACAGTTAGGTTGTTGGTCTATTGAATGTCGATAATACAAATCTGAATCATATTGGTGGATTATTGGTTGAATCAGTTAGTGACATTGGGCGGTCAGCCCTAATTATTGAAGAATCATATTGTTGATAGAAATCTTTATATTCATGCATTAAATAAGAAATAACTACTGTTATATGATTTTCACTGCTGTCACATAATCTTCTTTGATTTACTGGAAACCCTAGACAAAAATAAAACCCTAAGGGCAAAAATTACCTTGGGACAATACAGTGTTATCAAAGCTCTGCATCCTGCTAGCTTGTGAGTATATGAGTTGTGTATGCTTATGGAAGATACAAGCAATGTTACACTCAGAAGGAAAAGATAACCCACAGTTCAGATATGGCAGATAGGGGTGGACAAGGAGAACAGGATCCTAGTAACCACTAGCATGCACTAATCCAAGGACAATAAGAACTAGCCCAATTGCTAATGCAAGGTCAACAACAGATAGCCCAATGAAACCAACAAATTACGTAGCTTATTACCCAAACCTTGGGAAATTTAAACAACATTGTCAACAATGCTGCTAATGTGGGTAACAGGTTTAGTGCTGAAGGAGAAACAACCACAATCCTGGCTCTTTTGCACAATCCAACACAAGGGCAACAAATGGAAGTAAACATAGGTCCCTACTACCTCAATTTTTGGATAATCAAGTGACGAAAAACCAAGGAGCAACATAACAAAATGACTTTATCGAATATTTTTGAGAATATGTAGCATTTGGGGAAGATGTTTGACCGTACATGACATTCAACGAATACAAAATATAAGAACAGGAACAAGCCCAAGGCATAACGGAATCAGGATCTAATGCGCAAAACGGGGAATCTATCCATTGACTCCTTCGATGGATCAGCGAAATGTTCACCAAGGGCTTGTGTGTAAAAATTGGACACATATTTCCAACTTAATTCCATGCAAGAAATAGACGCTATCCAATTTGCCACATTACATTTGGAAGTGGAGGTTCACAAATGGTGGTACCATGGTTTGGTTAACTTGGGGCATTCTAGCATAACCTCATATGTGGACTTCACTCAAAGATTGGTAGAGCATTTTGACTGGAGGGATCTTGATGTATACTTTAGAGAGCTAGCACAACTCAAGCAGTGTGGGTCGCAGGATTCCTACATTTAAGAATTCCAACAGCTAGCAGTCATGGTGACAAATATTTCTGAACAGAGGTTGGTTATGCTCTTTGTAGAAGGTCTAGCTAAACTGTTGCACATGTGGGTCAAAACTTTCAAACCTGCCACATTGTTGGAGGCCATCACCAAGACTCGAGATATGGGCAGTGCAACGCCAAAAGTGAAGACTCCACCCACACCACAAATCCCTTTAAAAGACAAGGACAAGAAGACGCCTCAGAAAGACAGAACCAAGAAGGATCGGTTGGATGAAGGAACTTGAAATGAGCTGAGAAGAAAGAAACTCTGTTTAACTTGCAAAGAGCAATGGGGACTTGTTCATCAATGTTTGTGAAACGAAAAGATTCACTACATTGAAGTAGTGTCCGATAACGATAATGAAAATGATATGATGTTGGTACCAAGCAAGGGGCCTAGCATTTCCAAAGAAGTACCATCGTTGGAGGAGGCTAAGGAAGACAAAAGTCCCATCCAAGAATTGAAGGAGGTACTGTCGTCACCCTTTCTGGAGTTCCTAAATATTACACTTTCAAAATCAAGGGTGTCATAAAGGAAAATGAATCATAGCATTGGTGGATAGGGGAGAGACGTATAACTTCATTGATGCAGCAGTGGTTGTAAGGAGAGGCATCCCTACAAAGGAATTTGAAGGTTTCGAAGTAAGTGCAGCTGATGGGTGTAACATGAGATGCACAAAGGTAGTTCCACATTTGAGCGTCACATTAGGTAATTATACACTTACAGATGATTTTTATGTGATAGAGTTGGCAGACACTAATGTGGTATTGCGAGTACAATGGTTGTATTCATTAGGAAGATTCGTCATGAACTACCAAGTGATGGAAGTGGAGTTTCAAGATCCAAATGGCAGCAAGGTAGTTTTAAGAGGCATGACCAATGGTGGTCCTCGAGTTGTAACAACCAAGCAAATGGAGGTCATACCTAAGCAGGATGAGGTAATTTGCATGGCAACTCGCAGAAGTATAAGGCTCAAGCCCCAAATCATCAAGTAGCAACTTACAAGATTATGAGTTGGAATGCAAAAAGGATGTTGGACCTGACATATGCACACTCATGAGAGATTGGAGAGCCCACCTCTTAGTAGATTTCTCCAAAAATAAGTTTGCTTGTGAATTGTTGGGTGGTCTCATCCATGATGATATTTAAAAGTTAGAAGATGAGATCATTTGATGAAGACCAGATATGTCTTGTTCTCGAATCTAACTTAGGAAAAGGATCACTGAAATCACATGGGAGTCTTACCCTCAAGCTGGGGATTGCACAATATGGTACAAACATTTGGTGAAAGCAGGTTAAAGATTGATGACAAGGACCTCAAAGAAAATCAGATTGCAGCAGCAGATTCTCTTGAAGTTCAAGGCAGTCTTATGAAGGGGGGGGGAGCACCAGGCATATTGACTGTAAGAAGCACCTTAAAAAGCATGGAAAAGGTATGTGGCAATAGAAATGGTAAGCAAAATTATCATAAATGTGGAAAATGCAAAGTTCTCTCTGTACAAATTTCCTATTTTGTGTAAAGAGTCACTGCCTACAGAGTCTGGTAGCAAAGGCTGATAAAGCACAAGATGATGAAGTTGACCTTCCTAATTTTCCAAGAAGGCCCCATGCCCTTGAGCTATGTTATACACTTAATGCCTACGATGTTACTACAATTCAATGTGCTGCAAAATAACTTGGGATGACAGAAATTATGGAAAAAGGAAATCTGGTCTATAAGATGGAGGTGTTTTTCAGCCCAAGTTTCTCTCGAAGCTGGAAAAATTCCATTATTGTGTTACAGGGCGCCAAATCATTCTTGCCTTGGTCAGAACATCTCAAGGCTGTAGGAAGATGTATTGACTCAATGGCTTCGAAGACTTCAGTTGATCCTTCAGAGGTTGATTGGTCCTTCACTCACAGAAGGGTGAAGTTATTAAATGACCAACCATGTGTAGGAAACAGTACTTCAAAAAAGGAAAACAGGTCACTTTCAAATGATGAAGAGGCAACACCAAATGGTCCTTCACTCACAGAAGGGTGAAGTTATTAAATGACCAACCATGTGTAGGAAACAGTACTTCAAAAAAGGAAAACAGGTCACTTTCAAATGATGAAGAGGCAACACCAAAACATACCCAGCCTGTGGAAACTATGGAGAGCTTATTGCCCTCAGAAAAATGATCAACTTCCTACAATTTTTGCTAAAGCTATTGAAGATTGCTACTATGATGAGAGGAGAAACTGTCTCAAATAGAACTTAATTCATCAGTAGCACATAGCTGTACTTTTTACCCATAATTCACCTATGATTTGGTAATTGTAAGCAACAACTATTGCATGATGACATCTTTAACCATCAGTATGGTTAGTGGGCTGCAAGAAGAAAAAGGTGGTGCTGGTATGTCAATTGTAAGGATTGAAGGAAGCCCTTTATTCTTAAAATTTGAAGAAACAATTATGCAGCACCCAGACTTGCAATTGCTTGAGGACAAACAATATCGGGAAGGGGGGACTGTAATGCCCCCTATGAATTAATTGCCCAAGGGAGGTCGAAGAAGCCTATTCAACCCCATAGGCTATAGTCGTTGATAAGGGGGGAAACCCATTATCCAATATTTTGGGGCAACATTGGGTAAATTTTGGGGTAGCTGGGGCAACAAGCCTAAATTGGGGGCTACACTTATAATCCTTACCATTAATTTAAGTAGAAGAACCCCCACAAGGAAATCTATAAATAAGAGAGTTAGAATCATTTTAGCATCATCAAATTGGATTGGATTATCTCTGTTTTCTTTGAGCCTGAGGCTTTGAGGGTTTTACGACCCCTTTTCCTACATCTAGTTTCAGTGGAGGTGATCCCACCCTAGCTAGACTTTTTTTTCTGTCCTGTTACAGCATATTCACTTGGAGTAGCTCAGTTCAGTTTTGGCCAGCAAGAAGGAAGTCTTTTCTATTGATCTGATTGGCATAATCTCTCTAAACAGTTCTGGCAAGCAAGGGACTTTTTGGGGTTAGGGCACTCTGTAACAGCTTATCCACTTGAACCAAGCTAAGGATATGAGACAACGAGTTCTGGCTGATTATCAAAAGACGGGACCCATCCTGGAGCTGCCAGCAAAGGGCTGGTCACGTGACCTGAGGTCAGCCTAGGCTTGCGGCCTCCCTGAAGAATTTATTTGAGGAGCAGCGAGTGGATTCTGTGATAAGAAGGGCACATCTGTGGCACAAAATCTTATAGGAGGAGCCCTCCCACGTCACTTTGAGGTCAACGATTGGAATCTAAAGCACAACTTCGTATGCCAGTGGTTGCAGAGGTCTCTTGGAGCACAAAATTGAGTGCTGGTTTCTTCCCTGAGGCTGTCTGTAGGCTATCTAAAGAAGCGGTCTGTCAAACAACAGTCTTCTGAAGCAGCGGCACTTACCCTAGGACTGGAAAACTCATATAAGCTCAGACTGTCCTCTGTTTCACCTCAGACAACCAGCGCAGCTGTTACAACAAAGGCTACTCCAATTGCAGGTGGAGACTTGGAAAAGTGGGAGCAGCCCAGATAAGCAGTAGTTAGACAATAAAGCTTTTAATTAATATAGCACCACAGAATTGCATAGACTAGTGTGGATTACAGTTAGGTTGTTGGTCTTTTGAATATTGATAGTACAAATCTGAATCATATTGGTGGATTTTTGGTTGAATCAGTCTAGTAAACATTGGGCAGTCAGCCCTAATTCTTGTAATTTGTTGAAGAATCATATTGCTGCTGGAAATCTTTATATTCGTGCATTACATAAGAAATATCTACTGTTGTATGAATGTGCACTGCTGTCACATAAGGCTCTCTTATTTACTGGAAACCCTAGACAAAAATAAAACGCTAAGGGCAAAATTTACCTTGGGACAATACACTTACTAGCCGAGCCAAAACAATAAGCAGTCACTGAAAACATTAAACTAGGCCAGCTGACTCTCATCTATGTAATTTGAACTTGATTATTCTTTAAAATTTGCATTATATGAACATTGTAAACTTTCATATTGATGAAAAATGCCTTTTTATTCTGAACTTTAATGTTTTTTATATTTTTAATTTCCCGAGTCAACTCCCAAGTTTTTCGAGTGTGCAAGTTAGCTCTTCTTGGCCCTTACTGAGTCTTTCTCAGAGTTGTTGGCCACTTTGATGAATATAAACCTTAAAATGTTACCTAAATTTCACTGCTATATTTTACTTTCCATGGCACACCTAAGAAATATACTTGGCTAAGAATGTGTATGTTTACATTTATATGGTACACACCTGACTGTGATGGTTGGTTACTGTAACATTCATGAGGTGTGGAGTGCCCTGAAAAGAAGGCTCGTTGTTGGTATTTACTTGGAAGAGAACTTTAAGGGGATATCTTGGATAATGGAAAGCAATCCTTAGCAGGAATCAGATTATTCCAATGTGTCATAAGATTCCATGTAGATACTAGAAACCAGCCTGCATCTTCCCACAGAGTCAATTCTTACAGTTTACTAAATAAAACATGAAGATGACAGACTGAGTGGGTTATGAGGAAACAAAGGATTTAGTGGGGTGGAACTCAAATCATGGAACACTGCTATCTAATTCAACTCTTTAAAGGATTAAGGTGCACATGTGAAGACTCTAGGGAGAAACTTATATACGCAGGAGAGAAATGTATAAAAATATTGGGAGGATCACTTTCTGATCATACCAGGACCTGTTATATCTCTACTCATTTTCTTCTTTTGTGCCTACACAACTTACCATTTACCTCTTAGGATCTTTGAATAAATTTTAAACTTTTTGTTATTGGGTTTCAAACGACTGCCCAAGATCTCTTTCTCTCTCTTAAATGCCTCTTTGTCAAGTCGCTTTTTTGTGATGTGACTCAAAGAATTTGACATTTCAATTTCTATCTTTCAAGCACACACTATTCATGTTTGGCTTACCAGTTTCCAGTGCCATGTTCTATTTATGGATGTTTGCAGTGCTGTTTTCATAGGCTCTGTATGGTTTCTGCTCCGATTATTGTTCTTATATTGACTACTTTATTGTATATTTCTATTGCTAGTGTTGATTTTGAGTGATTCTTGTACCTGATCTCTAAGATCACCATTGTTCTGCAGGAACACAGTACAGTACGCTATCATATATTGCACCTGAATATATTTTGTGAGATAATTTGGGCACATAGAGTAACTGGTAAAAGTTAGTTTGCCAATCTTCAGTTGAGGAAGGAAGAAAACAAGGCAGGGATGTTGAATCCAACTCATCTTCAAATTGCGGCAAGTGGAACATCTCCTGCTGCACGTGGGACGTTGGAGGAGCCAGACCATTCCATCTGTAATTGGTATTTTACCAGACAAGAAATTGAGGAAAATTCTCCTTCAAGAAAGGATGGTATCGATTTGAGGAAGGAAACATATCTACGGAAATCGTACTGCACCTACTTGCAGGAATTCGGCATGAAAATTAAAGTGTAAGTAACTATCTCAGATCTGAGAAAAATATCAACTCTCGCAAGTCCTAGTTGTGGAGTGAGCCTAAACTGCATGTGACATACATGAATGGGTTTTTATTTTTTCTCTTTTGTTCTTGAATTATGCTTGTTTAATTGTGTCTCAATAACGAATTCTATATAGGTTCCCAGATCTGATAATATTATCTCAGTTGAAGACAAGTTTGCGTACTTTGATATGTAAAACAATTTCCTTTCAGTTATGATTGTGATTGCTTTTTAATAGATTTGGAGGCTTAAAGCAGACACTTTAACATGTTTGACTTGACTGTTTCAGTTGATGATATTTCTGTTGAACACGATATAGCATGAATTTGTATCGGTATAGTAAGCTGTCTAAACTATGTATCCCCCATGTGTGATTATATTTAAAAAGTGTGTGAGGTATGTCTATAAAGATCACTTGCAACGATTAATGGGTATATGCTTGGCATTAATGGGTATATGCTTGGCATTAATTGGTATATACTTGGCTTCGGTCTTATTATATAGATCCTCCTATGGAAGGAGTTTCCTTGCAGATGTCTTCCCCCAATATAAGGATTGCACGGTCATCCTAACTTTGAGTGCGCAGATACCCTATTTTGCAATTTTCTTAGATATAATTTATAAGAACTAGGAATTTCATTATATCGTATCTACACTTTTTAAAGAATTTCATTATGTAGCATATGTTTCAGGATTATGTTTTGTCTAATGAGTTATTTATCAAATATTCTTGGATTAGGCTTTTGCAAAGTATCACTATTGTACTGTCTTAAATTTATTAAATTTAGCAACAAAATGCTATTTGCAATGTCAGTCATCCTTTCTTTGCCTTTTATTGACTGAGGAAGTAATGCTTTTGCAAATCCCGAATACTTTCGCTGATGTTGATCAGGTCCACCGAATCTACTGCCTTGCCTGTGTACGATTTTGTTATTTCTTTTGACAATGTACCAACTAATCACTGTTACATCAGTGTACGCAGTTTCACAGTATTGATTCAGGTGCGTGCAACTGATAATCTTATTTGTCAATTATTTCATTTGCCAGTGGACCGCAAGTTCTGCTCAAGCACTTATTCTTTCTATCCAAGAGCAACACAATTTCAGGATATGTGGTCATTTTCTAGAACACTTGGCTCTTTGAATTCTACCGGAATGAAAATTCTCAGATTATGTACAGTTGGCATACTTTTTGACCTTATCATAAACATGCTGGCAGATTGGTACTCCAAGCCAAAATACCGTTAATAGGGCTATAGTGGCTTCTTGTTGACTGAATGGTTATCTCTACATTTGCTTGCCTTTCTTTTGGTTCATTGAATGGTTGTCTTTATTCAAGAGTGTAAACATTGACCTTTGGCACATCGGCTCTTTTTTGTTTATGAAAAAGATTAGGACAACATCCATTTAGATAATTTAGATCAAGAATGACACATCATTGGATTCGTGACAACAAGATTTAGCACTTTTAAATGAAGTAAAAACATTAAGGGGTTAGTTTAACGCATCCAGGAAGATTTTCCACTGCGTTGAAAATGGCAACAAGAAAACCCTGATTTAATTTTCCCTTGAATTAAATTAAGGAGAAAATTGTAATTCCACATCACAAGACAACAAGAATGTGTTAACTAAGTTAATTTGACTTAGTTGGCTTAGTTAATTTGAGTTGAGGGCCTAATTTGGGCCTTTAGAGCGTCTCCTACTTTTTAGGAACCTAGGTTGAGTTTAATTTGAGTTGCAATAATTTAATTCAGTTAAAATGACTTAAAGTCAGTTAAATTAGTTCCAACTGTTGGAGGAACTAGTGGGAGGTCAAGTAGTGGGGTGTATACTCAGTGATCAACCAGTTAACTGATAAATCAATCATAATTAATTCATGCATGCAGGATCTTCGAGTTACCGGGTTGAGATTGGAGTTCAAGCGCAGTGTGCTATTAGTTGTATAATTATCCAAGTTGTATAGGTGGTGCATGTAGTCAGAGAAGGACCTATAGGGATTGTGCAGTTCTGGAAGGGGAATTTCCTAATTAATAGGGGGCTAATTCTCAAGGAACAATGCAACGAAATAGGGGCTTGGCAGGCAGGAAAATTGGCTAAGCACTGGACAAACTCAGCTTGTGAGGCAGTGAGATAGATTATACTCGTGCAGAGATTGTTCAGGCTTGAACAAGCATTGTATTTTCTTCTCTATTTTCTGATTAATGCAAACAGATAGGAAGGGGTTTTGAGCTGTGGCGTTACCTTAGATATATCCCCGTGTTATGTGTGTTAATTGATTCATGTCGCATGTTTTTGATATTGCATCTCAATTGTGAATTGCTTTCCGCATATGAGTGGAGTAGATTCAAGTCTATTGTTTTAGTAAATTACAATTAGCAGTTTGAATCTACAAGGAATTTCTACACACTGTGACCGTAATAGTCTTCCTCACATTTTTAGTTGGCTCTCTCCAATAGGGGGATTTTCTAAAGAAACGATTGCTAAGGTTATGGAGTGGAAACAAAAGGTAATTTTTGAAGCGTAAGACTTAACAAAAGGGGTGGTCATAGAATAATGGATTAATGAGGTTTGTTTGAAAGGAATATTAGGGCAGAAACCCAAGACCAATTGCGTAATCACCGTTGGGCAAATGGATTAAAGCGAACATAGATCAAAGAAGGGCAAGTGCATGAGAATGTAAGGCAATAGGCGCTGCTGTGCGTGCTACAAATCAGCCTTAGTTTACTGATTTGTATAGCAAAAAGTTACCTTGTAAGTCTATAGTTATTGTACTTGAGCATTGGTCATGAATGTGTGGTTGTTTCCACTTAGCAAAATTTTGGTTTATTATATCAAATATTAATATAAGAACAATAACAATAAGAGGGGTAAATCTTCACATTATTCTATCTAGCGACACATGGTTCATTACAATGCGTTCACAACATGTTACAAGGATTTCTTAATACAAAACTAAATATGTGGAAAGTAAGTGCAGAAATAAACTCACATAAAACTGATATAGTTCAAATCTTCCATCAGGCTTCAAGCATGTGAATTACAAATGTGATGTCCAAGGGGAAAGGGAGAGCTCCTCAATCCAACCATACATCAAATAGAGAGAGAAAATCCTTATATAGATTTGAACTCAACTCCTTTTACAATAAATAATTAATTGTTTAGATTTGAGCTAAACTCTTTTTACAATAAATAATTAATTGTTTTCCTAGATTCATTACTTCTCTGGGAAATACAATAAAATATTACATTTATATCCTCAACAAACTACTTACTGAAAGTAACAATTAGTTCTTGGAATCCACATTCGTCTTCTTAAAAAAATGCTAAAAATAATCATCATCCTTATGGAAAACAATATAATAATGGTATCATTTTAATTAACTTCACGAAACCCTTTCAATAATTGAAAAAGATAAGTTAGCTGACAACAATCTCCCAAAAACAATAATAAAAAATGTAATGACCTCATCAATATGGTTGATTAACTTTGATAGATATTCCAAGGGCCCCATCCTAAATCTTTATAACATAAAAGCTCATAAATAAATGGCACATATAGCCGTCATAAATCATGGCTAAGAATGAGTCCAAATCCATCAATACAAAACAGTTCCAAAATAAAATGTCCCGACACCTACATATGTGCCGTACAACACCTTTCATAACCCTTGCACAATGTTTATTGCCCAGTAAAAGTTAAAGCTGCTGCATATGGTATCAATTCCATATCACATGCTCCTTCAATATGGTTTGCAGAAGCTCAACGTGATGACTCCATCCCATGCATATCCATTAAAAAGGTTGAAGTAATCATTAAAGGTGGCTCATGAAATGGTGGACTTACCATACTATTGGAGGACCCACCACAGCTTCATTTAAAATGCGGCACAAAAAAATAATAGGAGATGGCCCCATGTAATGCATTAAGATTAACATTTGCGTGAACATATGCCTTCGGCCTCATGTCATTGCCATTCCTATTATTTTCATGGGCAAGATAAGGTGAACGCTGCCTTAGGTGACGGGAATATAGAAGACAACCCGTTTAACATAAATAATCCTTTAATTTGCCTCAAGATTTGTGCCTCTGCCTGATATAAGATAAAGAGTTAATACATGACGTAAAACAGGGTTATCTCATTAAATTGAAATATTATAAAGCGTTTACATATGTGTCATTAACATAATTTTGCTAAAATGAAGATATGATTTAAGATGTAGAAGGGGTGGTATTATAATGATACACTTTCTTCCCCATATATTTCCATATATTTAGACATATGTTTCCTTGTAGGTCACAAGGAGTATGTTATAATGAAAAGTAAAAGAGATTTTTTTTAGTAAAATGATATATATATAAAAAGTATGTCTCTAAGGACATGACCATTTATGAAGGGGGTATTTGTCTAGATATATAAGTGGGTCTTCATTTGTAACATTGATCTATATCATATCAATTCTTTTATATACTATTCTATATACATATTTTTATTCTCATCTTCATGTACCAAGTGTTCTTAAGATTATTTTGAAGAACGAACTTTGTTCGTTACATAAACCTTATCATAAGTCAAAGTTATAATAAAAAGAAATTATATGATATAATTATTATTATGTATTAAGATTATATTATATTATTTTTATTTTTATTTAGATGATTTTACAAGCGAGTTGTATGAGTATTACATTAGGTTATAAGAAATACATAACCATGATATACCATAACACTAAACAACATCTCACAATTAATCAAGACATCAAGTGAAACTATCCATTCCTAACTCCAAACCTCCATTAACGAAATATATGCAACTATAAAGAGAGAATTAGATATTATGGTAATCTTGAACATAAGCCACTTCTCATCCCGTACTACTAGCATTTGACCCTTTGAGGGATGGAACCATCATACATGAACCAAGGTGCAACATCCTCTAGTTAGAATGAACAAATATACCGATGTAATAGAATGATGAGGTAGCAGACTCCATAATCATCATAAAAAAAATATATCAAGAGGGTGATCAATCAGGAAAAAACATGTGAGAAGACCATTGAGTAGAAAGCAAAATCATCATTCAACCAAGGTGAAGTGAGATTCTCTTGAGCAAGGTTACTTCGGAGTGGGAGCGAAAACGGGGAGCGAGAGCGGGAGTGGGAGAGACATTTTTAGAAGCTCCCCGTTCGGGAGTGAATTTTTATATAATATATATTTTTGTATATTTCGATGCATATATGTCAACAAAATCAACAAAATCATGTAGAATGATGAATTAGATATAAAAAAGCATAAAAACATAGATTGAACCATATAACATCAATCATCTAGAAGTTATAATCTTCATCAACCACGTCCACAAGTTAGTAACATACAACATATTGAGTCTCATGATTCATCAATATTAAAGTTTCGAGCTTTCAAAATTCAATATATAACTTTTATCATCATTGATCACCAAAG
Organism: Pinus albicaulis; assembly: GCA_034641835.2. Classification (NCBI taxonomy): domain Eukaryota; kingdom Viridiplantae; phylum Streptophyta; class Pinopsida; order Pinales; family Pinaceae; genus Pinus; species Pinus albicaulis. Next base: position 1,258,142,828 of record CM076578.1, on the reverse strand, counting down.
TTGTACTTGTAAACTAAGTGTAACCATTACAACAAAGAATATCTAACATGAAATGAAATGTTATAAAATGAAATGAAATGAAATAACTTTCACGAAGCATGGTATTCATAATTCATTACCAATGAGTTATAATTGCCAACTTCATACTTCAAACTTAAATTGTCATATATTGTTTTTAAAAATATCATAATAAATATGAAAGAGTCAACAGTTATAAAAACTACTAGACAAGAAGAGACAAGTATTTGTTATCTATAGCAAATGCTTTGGCCTCTTACTGTCATGAGAAATTTCTAATTTTTTATTCTTGTTGGAAAATCATGATCTTTGTCATTAATATCACCCTCTAAGTATTAATATCCAGAGGTTGTCATTACCTCTAGATCTATATAAGGATCTTTGTTATTAATAACAACCTCGAGTTTAAGGGAGCGGGCTTCGGGAGCGGGTTCAAGGGGGCAGAGCCGCTCCCCCACAACCTTGCTCCTGAGTCCCAACCAAGATCTCCATAAAATGATATGATGCCATACAATATGAGATATAACCAGGCCAAAATGTATCAACCCAATTCCCCCCTCCTGCTTAAGTGAGGGTAACTGCTATGATTGCCTTGGCTCTGATCTCAAGAGAGTCTTCATATTTTGTAAACTGATATTTTAAATGTCACTCAATTCCAAATGGAATTATTTTTGCACAATTTGTGATTTCTGAAAATTTAGAATTGATTTTCTTTTGTATATTACATTTGCTTGTGGTACTTTTGTAAGTTAATGTTTAAGAATTTGCGTAAACTTAAACTTCAGTAAGCTGCTTAAGCTTATTGATTTACCTTTGAAGTTACATACACATTATTTCCATAATGTATGGTGTAACATTTTCCCATTTATTATCTGATGTTTATTCAGTAGCTTCTTAACGCTTTGTGCCATCTCTTTTAAACTTTTTTTTTCTTTTTTTCTTTCCCCCATATATATATATATATATATATATATATATTCTTCCTGCTTCTTCTCAGAGTTCCTTTGGTACCTTGATATGTTCTCTTACTATTTGCACTTTCATTGCTCACTTAGTCTAATATTTGTACCAATGTTGCGAACATCGGCATCGGGATAAAATCGGCAAGGGTCCAGAAAACCAAAAAATCGGGAAAATCGGGAAAATATCGTTAAAAAATCGACAAACATCGGCAAAATTTAGATACCATAAAAATATCTTTAAAACTCGGAAAACATCGGCTAGACCAAAAAATCGTGATTTCGAAATAAAATCGAGAATTTAGATACCATAAAAATATCTTTAAAACTCGGAAAACATTGGCTAGACCAAAAAATCGTGATTTCGAAATAAAATCGAGATGTTATCGAGATGTTCGCAACATTGATTTGTACCTTTATAGTCATATTGGCCAAGTTTGGCCATGTTCAAACTCTTAATATTCAAATTCATTTAACTTTAAATATATACTTCTACTCACGTGGTCTAATATTCGTTCGTAACAGTCCAAATGGCTAAGTTTGGCCATTCACTAACTATTAATATTCAAAGTCATTCATCTTCGAATATATACTTCTATATCTTATACATTAGTAGTAAAGTTTATAAAATCCCATGTTTCTTGAATATGACCTTACATGCTAGCAAAACCAGTGAACTCTCTTGAACTTATGTAGCTTAATTAGTTCAATCAAGATACATTTCTGATTGAGGTAATGGTTAATCTATTTAATTAGTTCAATAATAATTAAATAGATTAATAAAATTCCGAAGCTACTTTACTTTTTTGATGCAGATATTCCAGCTCAAATACACATGAAATAAACTGACAAAACATCAGTTGAGACAATGCTACAAACTGCTTTGGAAAAAGTGTGAAGTAGTGAACCATTACTATATGAAGCGAGAATTTCACAAAATGTTTATATATCTTATTATTATTGACAAAAACTGAATGATGGTCTTATAATGGTAGGACCCTGGCTTAAATACAGCTTCGAGTGTCTTTACATGAGGGGCATGATCCTTTGATCGTGCCATATTTTTTCCTAAGCTAAACATTAATTAATTTTATATATAACATTGTCTTCCTTTTGAAAAAATGCTTTGTTTTCAAAGCATAGGTAACAACGGGTGTTGTTGAAGAAATGCTTATGTCTCCCAAGAGGCTTCTTCTTCTAGTAGGTCCTTCCACTTAATAAGATATTCTTTAATTACTCGCGACTGCAATCTCTTTTCCCTTGTAGTGATGATTCCTTTTGTTGATTTTTGGGTAGCATCGGATGTGCTTTAGCTTCGAAACTTTGTGGAGGGGCTAGAACACATGAGATCTCCAAGACCCAGAAATCGCTTGGAGAAATTCCACCTGGAACTTAAGTTATTCCAATAATTAATTATTTTAATGGAGACCCTAAGTCTCACTTAAGGAAATTAAATAATTAAAGGGAATTAGTTTAAACATGTGGGTGAGAATGTTCTAAGTGACGAGGATCAAGTCTTTTCTAATCTTAGCTGTCGATTAGAGATTAGATCACGACCGTTGATTCTTCAATGAGAAAAGTATTAAAGAAGGCCCGGGGTCAGTTGGAGAACACACACAGAGTGGCATCGCTTGAGCTAAGTCGAAATTCTAGGGTGCGGTTTATTGAGAATTTTTGAGTGAGCTTGCAGTGCAGCAAGAGGTAGATCGACAGAGGGATTTCCAATCCGAGGCCGATAATACATAGACAGAGAGGTAGATCCATACTAGAGGAGAAGCGCAACCTAGCAGGGGTAACGCAGAGGCAGTGTAGGCCCAGCAGGGGTGACGCAGACCCAACCAGGCTCACGCAGAGCCAACGCAGAGGCAGATGCAGTCACAGAAGGGTTACGCAGGCCAAGAAGGGTTGACGCAGAGCCAGGAAGGGCAACGCTGGGGTTTCAGTGGGCCAGAAAGGGCTCGTATTCAATAGATTCAGAAGGGGTGACACAACTTCACTGAAGGGTGACGCAGTGACTGCATAGGCACCTATGGGGTTCTTCATCCTCAACTGAATCAACCATATTTTCTGTCTCTGAGAGATAGAGGTACATCTGCCGAGATTTTCTCTGTTGGGCAAACCACTACCGGTGACCTTGATTGTATTCATAATTTTGCATAATAATAAAGCCCTCAAGAGTCGTTGCACCGATTTTCGCGCATTGGGTTTTTCCGGGGACATATTTTCAAAAAATCTTGTGTGTCATTTGTCAAGTGTGCTTAATTCTTCAGTATTTGATCTGTATGTATGTGTAGATTTGCAGTGTGTTTACTTCGCTGTTTTCTGAATATTTATGAAAATAACTTATAAATGTAAAAAAACAAGTAGGAGAAGTAAACTAGATTTCTGCAGTAGAAATTTATGTTAAGCAGATTCAGGGTTTCAGTGGGCCAGAAAGGGCTCGTATTCAACAGATTCAGAAGGGGTGACACAACTTCACTGAAAGGTGACGCAGTGACTGCATAGGCACCTATGGGGTTCTTCATCCTCAGCTGAATCGACCATATTTTCTGTCTCCGAGAGATAGAGGTACATCTGCCAAGATTTTCTCTGCTACTGGTGACCTTGATTGTATTCATAATTCTGCATAATAATAAAGCCCTTAAGAGTCGTTGCACTGATTTTCGCGCATTGGGTTTTTCCGGGGACATATTTTCAAAAAATCTTGTGTGTCATTTGTCAAGTGTGCTTAATTCTTCAGTATTTGATCTGTATGTATGTGTAGATCTGCAGTGTGTTTACTTCGCTGTTTTCTGAATATTTATGAAAATAACTTGTAAATGTATAAAAACAAGTAGGAGAAGTAAACTAGATTTCTGCAGTAGAAATTTATGTTAAGCAGATTCAGGAATTTTCACACCTTCTGGTTCTAAAACGATTTTATCTTTATCATCTAATGTTGGAAGTGTTGTCTGTGCTACTTGGTGTTTGCCTAGTGCTTTTTTAAGGCAAGATACATGGAGAACATTGTGAACACGACTTTTATTAGGAAGGCTCAAACTAAATGCTACTTGGATGATCTTTTTGTTAATCTGATACGACCTATAGAACTTTGGTGCCAATTTGTTTTTTTCCTTTCTGCTTTAGGGATAATTGTTTGCAAGGTTGAAGTTTAACAAATACCCATTCTCTAACCTCAAATTCTCTTTCTGTTCTGTGTTGGTCGACTTACTGCTTCATGATTTCTTGCAATATTTTGATTTCCATTTAGTGCTTGAAAGACTACTTGGGTTTCTTCTAACTAATTTTTAACTGTTTGGAAATTTTGTCTCGATAATGACGAATTCCTTCCATTTAGGAAGCTCATAGCCGTAAAGAGATTGAAATGGCCTCATTTTTGTTGAAATGTGATAAGTGGAATTGTACCACCATTTCGCGAGATGTAACCATTGAGCCCACTTATTTTGTTTGTCTGATGCATAATAGTGAAGGTAAGCTTCTAAACATTTATTGGCAATTTCTGTTTGACCACTTGTTTGAGGATGATAAACTGAACTCATATTGTTGTATGCTCCAATTTGTTTGAAAAATTCCTTCCAGAAATTCCTTTTAAATTTGGTGTCTCTATCGCTAACAATGACTTTGGGAAATCCATGTAATTTGTAGACATTTTTGCAAAATATCTCTGCAATTTGTTTTGCTGAGTCTAATTTCTTCATTCCTATGAAGTGTGCATACTTGGTGATCCTATTGACTACTACAAGGATTTTGTCTTTTCCATCCGACATGGGTAGCCCTTTAATAAAATCCATCAATATCTCTTCCCATCTATGGTTTGCCCTTTAATAAAATCCATCAATATCTCTTCCCATCTATGGTTTGGAATATTTAGGGGATGGAACAAACTGGGGGTCATAATATTCTCATTTTTATTTCTTTGACATTGATCACACTCTGTTACATATTTTTGAATATCATTATTCATTTCTTTCCAGAAAAAGGATTGATGTGCATTATAGTAGGTTTTAAAGAAACCTACAGGTCCTGCTAATAGTGATCACGAGACTCCTTTAGAACTTTGGACCTAAATTTGGAATTTGGGCTTAGGTAATTTCTTCCCTTATACCAAAGAATATCGTTTTTTGTAGGGTATGTGTTATATTCTTTCCACGACTAGAATTTGGAATTTGGGCTTAGGTAAATTCTTCCCTTATACCAAAGAATATCATTTTTTATAGGGTATGTGTTATATTCTTTCAACGATTAGCTGTAGATGCTGTTACATTGCGTCGGGTGTAGCGAGGGGGTTGTAGCGGGGCGTAGCCCCCTTGCACGGGGTCCGAGGCAGCGCCTTGGGAATTTTTATGCTGGCCTAATATTAGTTGGGCGTACCTAATGATTGTGGGAAGACCTACCCATGGTTTTGGGCATGATGGTTTTTCCCTATGGTATTTTGTAGATTTGGTGAAAGGAACTACGGTTATGTTCTAATCTGGGGTTAATGGGTTGGGGTTTATGAATGCTTCAATATGTAGATATTGTATTGTAACATTGAAAGGAATATAATGAAAAATCAATATGATTTTCTTGGTTTAGGTTTTAGGAGAAAATCTCTATGTATGTTTTTATGCTCTCGCCATTGTATATTTTTCTGTTTTAAGAATATGTTTGTAAGTGATTTATGTACAGGGTTAAAACCTACATCTGACATCAGAGTTGTTTTGGCTTCAAGGGGACGCCTTCGCGGCTGAGGGGTTTATTGCTCAGTTCTGTGGTAGACCCTGTTAAAGTGGGAGATCCGTGGGATCGATTCTTGTGGTGAAAGGAGATGACGAATAGTGGAAAGATAGAGATCGAGAAATTCAATAGACAAAGTTCTGAGCCGTGGAAGAACTGTTGGTGGACAAAGATCAGTGGATCACTGTACATCTAGGTATGACACCAATTGGAATGTCAACAAAAGACTAGGCAGCGTTAGATTGGAAGGCAAAGAGCACAATACGATTGTGTCTCTCAGATTTAGTATTGTTGAATGTATCAGGGTAAGCTACAACAAAGGATTTGTGGGACAAGTGAAGGACTTTGTATCAATCTAAGTCTCTGGTGAATAAGATGTTCCTGCGGAAAAAGCTATATAACCTGAGGATGAAAGATGGTGACTCGATGACAGAGCATTTGAACTCCTTTAATACCGTGGTAAGTTTGTTGGTATCTGTTGATATTAAAATTTTGGATGAAGATGAGTGCATTAGTGTGTTGTGTTCTCTATCGAACTCGTGGGATATTTTGGTTGTTGTTATACGTAGCAATACAACTACCTTGAAGTTTGATGAAATAGTCCCATCCTTTTTTTTCAGAGGAGATGAGACGAAAAAATATGGAGAGCCAGAATGGAGATGCCTTGTCTGTAAGAGGACGATCCCAAAACAAAAATAGAAATAATTCTTCAAGTGGGAGATTTAAATGTAGAGGGAGATTTAAATCTCTAGGAAAATCTGTAAATGTATACTGGAAATGCGGAAAAGAAGGGCACTATAAAAAGGATTGTAGATCTAAAAATCCTGAGAAAAGAAAGGGATCTGATGATGCTCCTACAGAGGTGAAAACTACCTCAGATGAAGGTAGGGATGTGTACATGGCTTCTTCTTCAAGTACACACATAGATCATGAGGCATGGTTGATTGACTCAGGTGTGTCCTTTCACTTCACTCCACATAGGGAGTGGTTTTGCGAGTACGAGAAATATGATGGTGGTGATGTCTTCCTAGGGGATGACAGGAAGGTCAAAATCATAGGATGCAAAAAGGTCAAACTAAAGTTGCAAGGTGGAAGGATTATAACACTTCCTAGTGTTTTGCATATTCCTGCATTGGCCAGAAATCTGATTTCTATAAGCATGATGGATGATGTAGCCGTAAAAATAATGTTCGAGAAAGATACTTGCAAGATGGTTCAGGGAGCACTGGCATTGATGCGGGGAGTTTGGATTGGAACTCTATACAAGATTCTGGGTAGCACTATTATTGATGGGTGCAACAGTTCCGTGTTCCCTGAAAGTGGAACAAAAAATCTTCTAGTCTTTGGTGAAAAGACTATGCTGTGGCATCAAAGACTTGGACATATTGGAGAGAAGGGCCTTCGAATACTGCATGGTAATGGTATGGTAGAAGGTATGTCTAATTGGTCTCTGGATTTTGATTTTTGTGAACATTGTGTATATGGGAAGCAGAATCGGGTGAGTTTCCCCTCTGGTGCTAAGAGGGCGAAAGGGATATTAGAGCTTGTGCACAGTGATGTGTTTGGACCTGTTTCGATTCCATCTCTGGGTAAATCTGTGTACTTCGTATCATTTATAGATGACTTCTCGAGGAATACATGGATATATTTCCTCAGGGAGAAATCTGATGTCTTTGACAGGTTTAAAGAATTTAAGGCTTTAGTGGAAAATCAAACAAAGAGGAAGATTAAGGTGTTGAGGATAGATAATGGTGGAGAATTCTGCAAGAAGGAATTCAAAGAGTTTTGTAAGAAGTGTGGTATAGTACTGCAAAAGACTACTCCATACACCTCAACAAAATGGAGTTTCAGAAAGAACGAATAGGAGTTGATGGAAAAGAAAAGAAGCATGCTCAATGGTGCTCGATTAGGGTAGGAATTCTGGGAAGAGGCAATGGATACTGTATGTTACCTGTTAAACAGATCACCTTCATTAGTATTGGAGGATAAGACTCCATATGAGGTATGGATTGGTAAGAAACCCTCTCTTTCACATCTTAGGGTATTTGGCTGCAATGCATATGTACATGTTCCAAAGGAGAAAAAAACCAAGTTGAATAGTAAATCTGCAAGGTGCATCTTTATTGGGTATAAGGATGGTTTAAAAGGTTACAAACTTTGGAACCCCAAAACAAGGAAGGTTGTGTGCAATCGAGATATGGTGTTTAGAGAAGTGAAGATGTTATTAAACATGAAGTCCTACCAAAAGAAAGAAATTCGGAGAAGATAGAGTTTGAGATGAAGGAGGAAGAATCAAATTCTATAGAGGAACAAGAATCAGAAGAGGAAGAGCCACACACTCTAGTTTTGAGGAGATAAATGCGAGAGAGAAGGCGACTAGAGAGGTATAATCCATTTGCTTTCTTTTCAAATTTTGCTTTATTTATTACTGATGATGATCCCAAAATTGTCAGGGACGCAGTGGATTCAGAGGATGAAAAACTTTGGAAAAGGGCCATGGTTGAAAAGATGGAAGCTTTAGACAAAAATGAGGCTTGGGATATGGTGGAGTTACTGGTTGGAAGGAAACCCATTGGCAACAAATGGGTGTTTAAAAAGAAGATGAATGCAAAAGGCAAGGTGAAGAAATACATAGCTCATTTGGTAGCAAAAGGTTATTCCTAGGTGCCAGGAATAGATTTTGGTGAAATTTTTTCTCTTGTTGCCAAGTTTGCTTCTATTACATTACTTTTATCTGTTGTTGCTGCTTTTGATTTTTAGGTAGAATAGATGGATGTGAAGACAACATTTCTTCATGAGGATCTAGAAGAAGAGATCTACATGAAGCAACCATAAGGCTTTGCAGTGAAGAGTAAGAAAGAATTGGTATGCAGGTTGAAAAAGTCTTTGTATCAGTTAAAGCAGTCACCAAGGATGTGGTATGAAAAATTTAATACATATATATAGAGACTTGGCTTCACAAGGAGCAAAGTAGATCGTTGTGTACATTTTAAATTAATTGGTGACCATGTTATTTATCTAGTCTTGTATGTGGATGATATGTTGCTGAGTGGAAATGACAAATAAATTATCCAGGATTTGAAGATCCAATTGTCCTCTAAATTTGAAATGAAGGATCTTGGTGCTGCAAACTATATTTTGGGCATGGAAATTAAACGAGATTGGGCAAAGAGGAAGCTCTGGTTAAATCAGAGAAAGTATGTCAAGTGTCAAGACAATATTGCAGAGGTTTAATATGCAAGATAGTAAACTGGTGAAGGTTCTTATTCCTGTAGGTGTAAAGTTATCTGCTGAACAGTGTCCCAAGGCACAGGAAAAGGAAGAGGACATGTCTCGTGTTCCATATGCGAGTGCAGTTGATCATCTGATGTATATAATGGTCTGTACCAGAACAAACATTGCACATGCAATGGGAGTATTGAGTAGGTTTATGTCAAAACCAGGGACAGAGCATTGGACAATAGTGAAGCGGGTTTTTAGGTCTTTGCGAGGCACTAGTGATTATGGTTTATGCTACCAAGGAAGACCAGGATTGGACAAAATGTTCGATATACGTGACTTTGTTGATGTGGCTGGAGATGTGGATTGGAGAAGATCTACAAGTTGGTATATGTTAGACCTATTTGGAGGAGTAGTTAGTTGGAGGAGCAAGAGATAGTTTGTGGTGGCACTTTCAACTATAGAGGATGAATACATGGTAGCCAGTCATGCAAGCAAGGAAGCAGTTTGGTTGCAGAGATTGTGTTCAAGTATGGGGTTGGTACAATGAGCTATACAGATCGTTTGTGATAGCCAAAATGCAATTTTCTTGGCAAAGAATCCTGCTTATCATTCGAAGACAAAGCACATTGATGTTCAACATCACTTTGTGAGGGATATGGTTGAAGACAAAAATGTATTGCTGGTAAAGGTCGACACTTCGAAGAATTTTGCAGATGCATTGACAAAGTCTGAGTACTACGAAGTTCTTTTGGTGTAGAGAAATAATGGGTGTTGCTACCCTGGATCAATGACTGTGCAAGGGGGTAATAGTGGCCCGAGTTTTTATTTTTTATTTTTTATGCGGACCCAATAATAGTTGGGCGGACCGAAGGATGGTGGGAAGACCTACCCATGGTTTTGCGAATGGTTTTCATGCATGGTTTTGGGCATGATGGTTTTTGTCGATGGTATTTTGTAGATCTTGTCAAAGGAACTGCGATTATGTTCTAATCTGGGTTTAATGGATTGGGGTTTATGAATGCTTCAACATATATATAATGTATTGTAACATTGAAAGGAATATAATGAAAAAGAAATCTGTTTTTCTAGTTTGGGTTCTGTTGTCGCACAGATTGTTCAGGGCACCGCGACAACGGCTCAGACTGGGGGCTGTCACCTTTATCCCCAATCTCTCTCTTTAAGCTGTCTCCTTGCAGGCTAAGGGAGGTAGACCCTTTTAGAAATGAAGGATAAATCTAGGAGACACAGCTAGAACATCAAGTACTTGACAGAATAAACGAGATTCCACAGATTAGATTTCACTTTTAAGACCAGTGCCTTATGGAGTCAAGCAAGATCTCGTTATGCAATTATAAATTAGTGAATGATGACTAACTGCTGCTTATGGAAACACGATTGATCAATGATATTCAATTAAAAACACCACAACCATGAACAAGAAAATGCCAGGATTTAAAATGCTCAATTAATTTCGATCCAGACAAATCAATGATTTTATATAGTCAATCTCAAGATAAAATTTCAAAAGCTCACTTGACCATAAAAGATATTTTGAGAAATTTTATAATTTTTTATTTTTTATTTTTTATCTTTTTAAAATCTAAAATTTAAAAATCTAAATTAAAACACAACTAAAAGTAAATGAAAATGCAATCTAACTAAAATCTAAATGAATTAACACTAAAATTAAAATCTAACTACACAAAGATAAAGTCTAACTAAACCAAAGCTAAAAATTAGAAATTAAAAACTAAAACTAAGTCTAAAGCTAAACAAATATTAAAACTAAATTAAAATTAAAACTAAACTAAAAACATAAACATATAAGAATAAATCTAAGACTAAAACTATCGAATGAAAATGAAAGCCGACTATACTAAATACAAAACAGAAACTACGCTAACAACAGAGTTAAAAACTAACTATTAAAATCCTGAATGAAATCTAAAGATCTAATACCTACGTTAGCCTAACTCAATCAAAACCAACGCATCAAAAATTTATTTTTCTTTATCTTTTAAACGCATAAGTATATACAGCAAAAGAAAAACGCGTTGAAACAAATTGAAAGGGTCTGGAAATTTTATACGCGTGTGTTTTAATGTTTTACGTTTGTCGTTTTGCAGGTGCAGGTCGACGCAGCTTGGACGCCAGACGGAAAGGAGAACCTTGGACGGGCAGAATCACTGAGTTTTATACTGTGTCTGAGCGTTTGAGTAATCCGTGAGGATGGCGTTAAGAGCTGGATTGAGGGCGGCCAGATGGTGGCTCGAAATTCTTCACGCGTCTTTTGATTTCGTTTTGCTGAGTTTGCAGGGACGGCGGAGCTGAGAAAGACGGCGCAGTTCAATGGCGTTTTATGCTTGCGTTTTGAGTTTTGTGTGTGCAGATCGATGGACGCCAGGGTTTAATGCTGCGTTTTAGACTTGCAGTGATGCGGAAATGGCAAGGGCAAAGTTTTAAAACGCTGAGCAACAGAAATGAAGGCGGAATCGATGGGATTGAGATGAGTTTGCAGAGATGGACGTGTTAAGGAATAGAGCTGACAGCTTGGACGCAGGGAGGGAATGAATTCAACGCAGAGAAATGATGAGCAGCTAATATAGAGATAAACCCAATACATCCAGCAATTCGATTGTTCCAAACTTCAGATTTTAAAAGCTCCTTGAAACCAATAATGCCCAGATTTGCCCACAGTGGGGATTCTGAGGCCAGATCTGGCCTTTGGAGGCTAGATCTGCCTTAGATCCTAAAAAAATTTCCGATTTGAACCTGTAACCTGCAAAGACAGCCAGATCTGAAAACACACACACCAATTTTAATGATTTAAACCCTAACAATCCTAAAGAAATTTACAAATTTACAAATAATTTACAATTTAAAACCCTCATGGTCAGATCTGAAATCCATTTTAGCACAATTTTCAGAAATTAAGATTTTGATGAGAGGCACAAGCCTTAGAAACCCTGCAAAACCCAAATATCGTAAGATGGACCCAGAATTTAACAAATCAAGAGCTTATCAAATCTATGCTTATTGGGAGTTGGCTGATCCAACTGAAGATTTCCCCAGACGCCCAATCTTTTAAAAAATCCCCTGCACACTTAGATCTGAGTTTTAGACTGATAGAGATTCAAGAAAACAACATGAGATCCATTGAAAAATCAGAATGCTATTTCATAAACCCAGAAAACTGCATAAGATACCTATATGCAGATTAATCCATGAAGGCCATCAACCATAAAATGCAAGAAACCAAATAGCAGAGTTTAGAGAGAATTCACCACATAGATCTGAGAAGGAACATCCAGATTTGTAACCCCAAAGTCTTTGCTTTATTCCTCAAAAAATTTACAAGAGCTTCTAGACAAGTACACGATTCTGAGATCGGATGATTCAAGAATGACAATGACCTCTAAATTTATAGGACTAGATCTCTAACGGCTAGTTTGGATGATCCTCGTCAAAATAATCTCAACCGTCCAAAAGATTTAATTATCTTTTAATCCGGAGCGTTGAAATTAAAATTTTGGGGAAAAAACGAATTTATCATTTAATTTAATTTTAATTAACTCAAAAATATTATTTTTGAGTTAATTACCCCAAAATTTTGACCTTGACTTAACCACCAAGGCCCAAGGGTCCAATATTTCTTAAAATTCTCAAAATTCCCTTGGCTTGGGGCTTTCAAAATCATTTTCCAAGGACCCACAAATTTTGCCTTTAAAGATTTAATCCTAATTTAGGACCCTAAATTAATTAAATGTCTGGTTTAGGATTTTATTAATTAATTGACCAGAAAATTTAATTAATTGACTAAGAGGGGATTATAATTATTTTTCCAACCCTCTTTTACATGAGATAATACATTTACATACATGAAGGGGGAAAACCCATTTGTATAGACCCTCAAATAAATACCCAGTTCTGCGACTCAATATATGATCTAGTAGACCAAGTAGTTCAAACTACTTTTACAAAGACTCGATAGAACACTAGGACTCACTTAGCATGCTGATGACAAAATCCACCCTAGCTTTGGGGTGAGGCTGGAGGGAAAAACTCTGCCGATCACTTTCGTGAATCAGTGAGACGAAAAATCTCGTAGGATAGAGATCATCAACAACATACTAGGCTTACCTAGGTTGTTACATACATGGACAGTCCTACTTAGATCATTTACATCATTACATGCAGAATGGGTTTACATCATTATAAAAACTATCGAAACTGGATGATGGAATCTGAATGGCGCAACCACGTCGAACATGACGAATCCCATTTGAAAAAATGGGGGTGTACTGCTATGGGGTAGTTGACGAAGTGTGGTCAACAGGTTCAAAGAGAAAATCTGTGTATATTTTTCTGTTTCAAGAATCTATTTGGATGTGATTTATGTATAGTGTTAAAACTTACATTTTTCCATTCAAATTTTGAATTATGAGCAGGATTATTGATTATAGCACATGTTTCTGGATCTTTTGCATATTCACTTCGAATTTGAAATTGCAAGTAATGATGACTCTTCATATTTTCTAGATAGAACATCTGCCACTACATTGTCTTTCCCTTTCTTATGTAATATCTCTGTGTCAAAGGTGACACTTTTTTTGATCTAGTTTTGCTGTTTTGTAGAAAGTGTTTTTTGCTGGAGAAGGTGTTGAAGACTATTATGGTCTGTTCGTATTAGAAGCTTACTTCCCAAAAGATATTGTCTCTGGTAGGATGATACAATTTGATTTTGAGGTGGTTGAAAACCATATAACTTGTATTTTTGCCCTTCCCATCTAAACTTTATAAATTGCTTTTGGTGGTTGGCGGAGTAAGTCTCTAAAGTTTGTAGCCATTGGATACTTAGGAGTCAGGACCACATCCACTCCTCCAAGCGGTATAGTATAAATGGGGATTCGAGGTTGTAGTCCTGTATTTGCAATTTGACCCTATGGCATTTTCCTATTTTTTCGATTTTTTTTCCATTTGCTACCATCACTTTCATATTAGGAATTGGAAATGTGAAGATGTTGAGCCTTTTTGCAAGATTTGAGTCCAGAAAGTTGCGAGTACTTCCCGTATCTATTAGAACCATTACATTGTTATTTTTAATATGCCCTTTTAACTTCAAGGTTTGTGGCTGAGATATTCTTGTCATGGATGATAAAGATACTTGCGAAATATTTTCGTTGTTTGGTTTTGAGGAAAATTGTTGAGAATCCTCAACTTCTTCTATGTTTGATTCTTCACCATCTAAATCATTGGTTGCTTCACATTTATACAAGTTCTTGGTATCCTTTTCTTCAACACATTTGTGTCTAAGATCCCATTTTTCGCCACAAAGTTTGCATTTACCCTTTTTTATTCTTTGCACCTCCATGCCAGATTTTCCTCGTTCATGTAGATGTGGTAGAATGTACTTTATATTCTCCATGTCAGAAGTTTGGGGAAACCTTCGTCTTGAATATACTGTTTCAACTTTTGGCATCTGTATTCTTTTGAACTTTTTTTTTTGTTTGCAGCTTTTTCTTTCTGTCTTACTTCTTTTAGAGATGTGATGTTATGAAGCTTAAGCTCATTCTGGAGATATGGTTTAAGTCCAGTGAGGTATGATGGAATAAGGTGTTTTCCTGATAAACCAGGTACTTGTGTAGCTAGAGTTTCCCATTCTCTAATATATTTGTCCACGTCTCCTTTTTGTTGTAGCTTGGTGAGTGCCGTGAATAACTCTTCTTCTTTGACACCCTGGAATATTTTAAAGAAAGTGTCTTTGAATTTCCTCCAACTGATAGCATGTGCTGATTTCTTCCACCACTTATACCAATTATATGCTTCACCTTCCAAATGCATGGATGCATACTTGATTTTTTCATCGTCATTGTCAATATTGTAAATCTTGAAATACTCCTTTGCCTTATTGAACCATGCTGCACTGTGTTTCTCATTACCGCCAAACTTGGACTGCTCGAGTTTTTCTCTTCGTTGATATGTGGCAATCTGTGGATTAAAGGAATTTGGGTTGAGATCTTCATATTCTAAAAATTCAGTATATTGTTTTGTGGGTTGGGTATGAAAGATGCTTGTGGAGATTTATGGATATGATGCCAATTTGATGGGTTTGATGTATTTGAAGAATCTGGTTGTTGAGTAGCTTCAATATCCTGATGTTGTAGATCAACAGTAATATTTAACTATTGAAAGATCAAATTCAACATCCCCATTAGAGTGTGATTCTGATCAACCTTATTTGAAAGGGTTGTGTGGTCCCTTCGAAGGCCATTATAATTTTACCGTAGCTGATTCTCTATTCTCTTTGATGTACCTTGGAGCTTCTTAATGTCTTCGTCATTTTCGTTGAGCCTATTGTCAGGTTTTGTTAATTTTTTACTAAAGTCACTCATCGACATTGTTTGAGTGCATGGTGGTGTATAGCGCTCCAGCTTAACTTGAACCTAATTTTTAAAAATATTATTGTTTTTAAAATTTTAAAATTGTTAATTATATACTCATTACTAATTATATAACTATACGATATATGTCAACTTATATATAACTATGGAATTAACGAAATAACGACTTGATTGTGCACTTGTTGGAATGACGTGTCAGCAACCGTGTGGAGCTTGGAGCGACGCGAAGTCTGGGCAATGATGTTTGATGGTGGGGTTATGAAGATAAGGTGATGGAGGAAGGTGACGGGAGGACAGGGCATGGAGTTCCAGGGGATAGGCGTGACAATGGTAGCGGATTTACACAATAGGAGAATATGGCAGCGGACAAAACTGTTCGAAAGGAACAATTGGCGGAAGCTATTGGGACGATAACGAATAAGGGAAAATAGATACGATGGAAGTAGGATGATTGGTATGAAAACAAGGCAACGATAGAGTTGTACACATGCAGGGTGGTAGCTCGGGATGCGAGTGGGAGAGAAAGTCGATCACTAATGCAGTGACAGGAGCAACAGTAGCGGGACAATTAGAGGAACAATGCAGACAAGATTGATGTAGGCGAGAATGGGCGAGAACGGAACAAGCACAACTGAAGGTGAAATGTAGCAGCGAATTAGGGAAACTTCCAACTGAGGATCGCACTACTATGATACTAGATAAGCACCTGATGAAGCAAGAATTTCATAAAATGTTTATATATTTTATTATTGATAAAAATTGAATGATTGTCTTTACAATAGGAGGGTCCTTGGCTTAAATACAACCTCGAGTGCCTTTACATGAGGGGCATAATCCTTTGATCCTACCCTTTTTTTCGAAACTAAACATTAATTAAATTTATACATAACACTTTTTATATTTTAGTATTACATGGGAAATATCTAGCATGCATGGTTATTATTTCTTAAAATAACAAAAGAGAGATAACTATGTGCATTTCATAGCCTACTGCAAGAGACAAAAGTAAAGACAATTAAATGTATAATAACAAAATAGAGATAACTATGTGCATTTCAGTGCCTTCTGCAAAAGATGGAAGTAAAGACAATTAAATGTATATATGTTTCACTGTGGTTTAGAAGTTGAAAAGTGACATGCCCATGCGAATGATCCATGTTTAAATTTTAGTGGGCATAGAGCTGAAATTCTAAGTTGCTTTAGTTGTTGGGATTAGAAAAAAAAATAATGATAACAATTATATATATACTAATCATATAAGTAAACTATGATATAATGAATTTATGATTTAATAAAAATTTGAATTGAGGAAAAATTAGTTAATAATAAATTTATTATTGTGCCGAGAGGCGCTCTACAACCCAATATATAGAGATGTATAGATGTAATGTAGACTTTTGATATGTTAGAGTATATAGAGATGTGTAGATGTAATGTGAAAAATGTAATGTGAGAAATGTAATGTAAACTTTTGATATGTCGGAGTATATAGAGATGTGTAAATGTAATGTAAACTTTTGATATGTCAGAGTATATAGAGATGTGTAGATGTAATGTGAGAAATGTAATGTAAACTTTTGATAAGTCGGAGTATAAGGAGATGTGTAGATGTAATGTGAGAAATGTAATGTAAACTTATTTAGTGGGGAGATGTAATGTAAACTTTTGATATGTAGGAGTATATATAGATGTGTAGATGTAATGTGAGAAATGTAATGTAAACTTTTGATATGTCGGAGTATAAGGAGATGTGTAGATGTAATGTGAGAAATGTATTGTAAACTCATTTACTGGGGATAATGAAATATATACCCTGTAAATAAGTTTACGGGCGATAGTGAAATATATTTTTATTTATTTACGGGGATAATGAAATATATTTTTATTTATTTACAAGGTATGGTAAGTAAATAAATGTAATGTAAGTAAACATTTCAAATGTACAGGAGGTATATTTTTATTTATTTAAGTAAATAAATGTAATGTAAGTAACATTTTTTTTTTTTTTGTGATTTTGGTAGAGCCTTTCTATTTTCTATTAGTCAAAAAGCAAGTTGCTATACAGTTATTGATGCATGACATAGCCTCAACCTGTCTGAAGGAAACCGGGTCTGTTGGCCACCTGAGGGAATTAAATGCCAACTAGTATTGGTATTGTTTTTTCCTTCTACTTGCCGCTATAACTACTTTACTATGTCCATGAAAGCTACATTTTAAACAACAGCTATTAAAGCTTTCCACAAAAATCATTTAAAACTATTAAAAGTAAATATCAGCCATTAGAAGAGTCTATTGGAGTTGGGTCTCCCGACATCTCTATTTGCTGCATTCCTTGAAGTTGACGTTTGATCCTCCCAATCCTTTCCGCAACATGGTACTGAGACATGGCAATTTCTCGAATATCCTTTTTAATCTGTTGCAATTCTGACACCACTGATGGGTTACCTCCAGTTTCCTGCATGCTTGTCATGGCCTTTGCCAAGACACATTTAAGTTTCCAGTAAGTGTTCACAGATTGATGGAACAGAGATACCCTTCCTCTTGATATTCCCTGGGTCACAAAGGAAGTCCAAGGTGGCCTCCTATTGTTTGATGTCTTCATCATCATAGGAACTCTCCCTTTCCCATCCATGAATGGTATTACGGAATTGAGCTGGGTTGCCAGCTTCATAGAGGTCAGAAATATTTTTCAGAACTTTTTTATGAGTTTTCCTACCTCGCTTACTTGGGCCCTCATTCTGGATTGTTTGTTTTTGCTTTCCTTTTCCTGTTTCTTTAAGTTTCCAAGGTTGACCTCTTGCCATGATAACTTGACAGAATGATCTCCCTGTAAGAATGTAAGATAATCCTATATATGGTAGAGTAAAATTAATAAAATAGTTCTGGCAAACGTTGGTGGAGTCCTCTACTCCAATAGTAACTGGTGGAGACTCATTCTTTGCCGAGCTACTAGAAGGGTGGATGGTAAGAATGACCACTACGAGACCTTTTTATAGAAAGGAAATTGCAATTTTCCATTACAGCAAAAGCCTGATATAAAATACCCATTACGACTAGGACAATACTGCAAACGAAGTAAGACTTGACAGCGACAGCACAAATTACAGCTGGACCAATTTTGACAGTGAGGGAAGAGGTTCAATTGAAACTGCGAGGGTGGACGAAAGGTTTGGAAACTGTTTTTACTAGACATACAAACCTGATCGTCAACCTGAAGACGCTTTGCATTGATGGTAACCCAGGATTCTGACCCCATGAAATGAGTTTTCATGCAATGTAAGCAAAATAAAATTATACTTAGACCATGCGACTTTACCACAGAACCGGTCTTAAAACTTTTGCAGAGAATTTCCATAGAACCGGTCTTAAAACTTTTGTAGAGGGTTACGAAATTACACTTGGAGCAAAACAAAGAGTTTCCTATACTCAAACCATGCAAATTTACCACATTACCGGTTTTAAAACCTTTGCAGAGATACAAACGTACTTGAGCTTCGAGATTGGACTTGGAACAAAACAAAGAGTTTCCTACGGAGGGACTTCGAAAGCAAGGTTCAATTTCCTTAACATGCAGTATGTTCATCCCTTCAATTGCTTTAAAGCTAGAAGAAATAAGAACCCTACTCGACTAGAAAGATAACCCATTATAGAAAGAAACCGGTATACAACATTCAATGCAAGCCATTACATACTAGGGTAACGAAAGCCATTACATACCACTTAACCGGACGACAGCGTTGCTCCACAACTTCCTCCGCTTCATCTGGAAAATCTTCAAACTATCGACTGTTTACCTTCCATCTATACCTTGGAGTTTTATGCATTACCCTTCTCTGCTCTTGGCGTGCTTTCCTAGTACTTTTTGACATGCATTGCTGGTCAGCTGCAGTTTCCTTAACTACCATTATATTCAATCGTGCCAAGTACTTACCTGCCTGCAACACTTTTATTAGCTATGATGGATGGTCAGGTGCACGCCCCCGCATGGCACCAACCTCTAGTCATTCATTCCTTTGTGGCACCCCAATTGGGGATTGTTAGCCCTGTCTTTATCTCTTTCTAGGATTAGTTGTAGCGAATGTAGCTCCACATTCCATGCCGGATGGTGTTGATTTATGTCCAGCTGTCGGCCTTCATTCTTGTAGCCCCAGTTGGCTAAGTAATCAACAACCTCATTCCCTCCTCTGCGGACATGCAAGGGGATCATATAACCAATTTCGTGGATAATTTGGCCAATCTCTTGAATTAATCTTGCTGTGCGCCAACTTTTACTGATCTTATCCCATGGGGTTCCTTGTTGAAGTTTTTGCAATACCCATTGTCGAGTCTCCTTCCACGATAACTCTTTGGTAGTTCTCTCGGATTGCCATTGCTAATCCTTGTTTAATCGCCATCAGTTTCGCTTCATTGTTTGTTGCAAATCCAACCTCCATTGCAAACAACCTGCAAACTGAGCCTCGAGAGTTTCTAAATAGCCCCCCTATTCCTACTTGCCCTGGATTTCCTTTAAAGGCTCCATCATAATTTAATTTCAGAAATCCCGCTTGTGGGAACTGAAAGATGTCTAAAGGATTTTGCCTTTGGAGTTTGAATTTCCATAATTATTTTGTTAGCATTTGAGGTTTTAAGTTGAGCCTAGCCAAAATCCTACTCTCATTACCATTCGCCTTCCAATCTTCATCAGACCATTGTTCTGATAAGATTGTTTCCCGGATATTTTCCAATATCACCTTCCACACCTGGGTTACTTCCTTCTCTTCATCTCTAAAAATTTGGTGGTTTCTTTCTTTCCATATTCCCCAAAGAATAAATCCCATCGACAGCCTCCAAGCTCGATTCAAGACTTCACTTTTATATCTCCCTTTTCGCCATTTTTTGATAGTCTCATTGATGCTTGTGATATCTCTATCCATTTGTTGAAAGATCACAACGTTGTTCTGCCATAGAATCTTTGCCAAAGGACAGGTGTTAAATAAATGTTCTATGCTTTCCACCTCCCTCTTACACATTTTACAAATTGATGGGCCCTGGACTCCTTTGTGCTATAGTTGATCCCAAGTGAGGGTCTTCTAGTGGCTTATCAACCAGAGGAAGTATTCTACTTTCGGCCAGAATCTTGCTCCCCATATTTTTTGCCATATTGGGACTGCTATACTCTGATGATTATTTGATTTAAGAAAATAGCCTTCTTCTATGGTGAACGTACCTTTATTTTGATAGCCCCATCTCAGAATATCTTCCCCATTTGTTGAAACCAATTTCCTGGTTTTCATTTCCTTCTTGAAATTATTCCATTGTGCTATTTCTGGGGCATTCCTCCATTGCCCTTTCCCCTTCCATTAAAGCCATTGTCTATCCTCTTCACGACACTAGTAATTGGCCACTGATCTTTGATTAGGTAAATTTGTGAAAAGAAAGATTTCTCCCAGATCCAAGCGGCTGAAAAGTTTCTCTCTCTGTTGCCATGAGTCCTCCCAGAAGAGTGCTGTTCTCCCTCCTCGTACTTCCCAGAAGCTATGCTGTCTTATTAAATCTCTGTTGATTGCCGCTAGGTTCCAGATATTTGAGCCTTTTGGAGTAACATCGGCTTTCAATTTCCCCGTCATTGTTGTGGGCATATCATATTTTCTTTCCCAAATAAGTTTCCAAAGATCGGTTCCTCCTTGGGGCCATCGCCACCATAACTTAGCGCCCATTACCTGATTCAACACATAGGGATCTCGAAGGCCCAGGCCGCCCAAATTTTTTGTTTTAATCAATGTTCCACCAAGACTCCGGTGCGGGGAGACACGGGTGCGGGGAGACGCACAGGGGGGACGTGTGGGAGTACCCTGAAATTTTAGGGAAATTTCGGGGGTGCGGGGAGTCGTCGGGGTATATATATATATATATATATATATATATATATAATAATAATTCAAGTTCATATTCATTGTTAAATAATACTAAATACTAAATACTAAATTTAAATTCATAATTGAAATGAATAATGACATACATTGATCCATCCTCATCATTCATTGAATCGTTTTGATACATAGTACATACATATTACAATGTACATCATTCATATGACATACTCAGTATTCTAATTTCTAAATTCTAATATTCATCCATAATCAATGATCATTCAATAAATAAATTCAATAATGAAATCTCAAAATAGTAAAATACATTGAACCATGATTCCATATCATTCATCATTCATCATTCTACAATCTACAATGTACATTGATTTAAAAAATTAAAAATAAAAAATTAATTTCATCATTCATCATTCTACTATTCTAGAATCGAAATTGAAAGCAAATTGAAAACAATGAACATGTTAAAGTCTAAATAGTAAAACTGTAAAAGTCTAGAAGTAGATAATATCATGATTCATAATAGATAAGTTTCAAACTCAAAAATAGTTAAGAGTCAAGAGTCTTCAGTCTGAGGTCATCAACTGAAAAGTAAATACTATAAATGGATAATGAGCACTGAAAATAAAATCAATATCAAGGACTCAATCTCAATGATTGGTCCTCGACATCCATCTGTTGCATGAAGTCATCGGGACCATCAATGGGAATGTCGGTATCTGAGTCAGAGTCACTCTCTTGAGTAACCAACGAAACTCCAACCAAACCATGTTGCAGCTCATCTGGTCCATTCTCATCATCTATCTGTGCAGTATCCTCTAGATCCACGTCCCATCGTGTTGCCGGTCCCTTTCGATACTCTGGTGTCTTCCTATGTGCAAGACGTAGAGAACTGTGCACTGCAACTAGCTTCTCTGCTCTCCTAGAGGAAAGTCTATTCCTCTTGATAGAGTGGATGAAGCTATATGTGGACCAATTCCTCTTTGCTGCAGAGGAACTAGCAATCTGAGACAATAAGTGAATAGCAAGTTGTTGGATATTTGGAGTATCATCCCCATGCATGGTCCACCAACCAATGGGGTCAAGCTGGCCTAAATCATTGCGATCTTCCCTTGCATCATGCTTGTTGAAGGGACCACTGAGACTTGCAAATTGCATCCATTTTCTCCTGATTGTTTTCCCTTCTTCTGAACTATACATCTTTGTAATGGCAGCTCGAAATCCTTTTTTGACCTAAGGATCTTCAATGGGAAGAATTCTACCAGTCCTTGGCACATACCATTTTGGGTTGAGAGCATATGCTGCCATGTGCAAAGGTGTATTCATTCGATCCCACCTACGCAGAATAATGGGTCGAATCTGGGTCGTATAAAACTCTAAGGAAGGGTCTTTCTCACGAATGGCCACCCTTACTTGATCCAACATACTATCAAAAGTCTCATAGATTTCTCCAAGAGTAGGAGAATCTGTGTCAGTGTAGTGAATGACCTCAACTACAAGACGTAAGAGTGACACCAAATAACCACAATCTGTCCGCCAATCATTATCCAATATCTGAATCCTGATTTTCTTCCCTTCCTCTGTCTTGGATTCTGCCCATCTATTCCAATCTGAAGTCACAACCATGGCCTGCAATGCTGACTGCACCTCCAACATCCTCTCTAATAAAAGAAAATAACTAGCATATTTGGTATCAGTAGGCTTGAGGAATTCCTTCCTCGCATGAGACCTGTACATGGCTAAAGAGGTGTGGTGATTGCAAATAAACATTTGCACATTTCTTGCAGCTGTCACCAAGTTAGATACCCACTCAATTTGCCAATGTCTTTCAATGCATTATTGAGCGCATGCACACAACAAGGGGTCTAGAAAATATGCTTGTATTTACTTTGAATCATTAATCCTGCTGATCTACACACTGCTGCTGCATCTGTCACAACCTGTACCACATTTGTAGAGCCAACCTCCTCTATAGCATCACGAAGAAGCTCAAATTGGAACGCTGCATCTTTGTGCTTTCCAGAACAATCAATAGCTCTAAGAAAAAAAGGCCCATCTCGGCAAGTAACTATGATGTTAATAAGTGGACGTTTCGCAATGTCTGTCCACCCATCCATAACAATAGAACAACATTCCCTCACCCATGTCTGCCTCAGTTTTTCCTTTTGCACATTAATATTGCTCACTTGCCTTTCTAATATCACTGTCCTCAACTTATGTTCACCTGGGGGCACATATGAGGGTCCTGCTACTGCAATTTCCTTGACCATCGCCTTGTAGTAAGGAGAACGACTAACATGGAAAGGAATGCCATTGGCAAAAAGAAATTTGCCAATGGCATCATCTGTATCATGACGGTTCAGCTTACTATACATCCCTGCAAGAGTTGGTCCCACTGCAGAAGAACGAGAACCCTTAGTCCAATAGGAGATGGTGGAGGCATATTTTTCCTATCTTTTAAATTTCTTTTGGAGCTTGTGGCTTCATCAAAATTTCGCTGAGCTTTGTCCATGAATTTTCTACTTGCAAAGGTGCCCTTTGCATCTGCTGCCATTTGCATCCTCAAGAGCTCTGATTTTTGCAATATGGTTAATTTTGTGCATATGTTAACCCCTTTGCCACCTACACCCAAAAGATGCATCTTGATCTGACTATAACTGCCAACCCAAGAATGACCACAAACATTGCATTTCCAACGGCGTGTCCCACCTCTTTGTTTCCCTGGTTTTGGTTGGATTGAATAGTCAGTCATTTTGATAGCATATAACAAAAGAGGTTTCATTGGATTAAATGCCCCATTTGCATATTCTGCCAATGCCCTTGATGGGGTTGCACTTGCAGGTGATGCGGTTGTGGGCATAAGAGTTGCTGGACTACTGCCATGGTGATGGGTTTCATTAATTGCAGATCCCAATGGACTTTCTGTTTGAGGAGTGTATTCATTATCACTGTCAGTGTCACTGTGGCTGCTCATGCTGTCCTGATCAGTCATTATACAGTTGTTGCTTGCTGTGTTTTAATTTATTTTGCAAATTTTTTTAGTTTTTCTGCCCTGCATGAAAGATTTAAAAAAAAAATTAAATTTTAAAAATTTAAATTTTAATGGAATACATCTTTTGTTTTTAAAATTTAAATGTCAAGCAATAAAAATCACATAAAAATGAAAAAATATTTACGTTCTGTTTAAAATTTTAATTAAAATTTTTTAAATTTAATTTGTAAATATTAAATACCTGGTAGCCCGCTGCGTTTGTGGCGGAGAGGGCCGGGCTGCAGTCGGGCGGCCGGGTGGACAGGCGGGTGGCCGGACTGCAGGTTGGCGGGCGGCCAGGCAGGCGAGCGGGCGGACAGGTGGGCGGCCAGACTCCAGGCGGGCGGGCGGCCAGGCGGACGGGCGAGCGGCCGGGCTACAGTCGGTCGGGCGGCCAGGCGGGCGGACGGGCGGCCGAGCGGGCGACAGGCGAGCGAGTGGCCGGCGGACGAGTTGCAGTCGGGCGGGCGACTGTAACGATTGGCAGACGGTGGCAGAAACAGAAACAACCGACTAGAGTTGAAAGTTGAAATGAAACTTGACTGTGGGGGCATGGCGGGAGGAGCACAAGAGCAGTTGGTTTCTCAATGAATCGATAGGTTGAATGAATGGGTCGATAGGTTAGTAGTGATTTTAGTTTAGGTTTTAATTTTGTTTTATTTTTATTTTATTTTTTATTTAATACACATAATTAATTTTTTTTTTTTTAATGTAAGGTTTTATTAGGCAAAGTTGGGGGTGCGCGACTCCCCTCAAAAGGGGACGCCCAGAAGCTCATTTTTTAGGGGAGTCGCCTAGAAGCTCATTTTTTGGGGAGTCGTGATTCCCACACTGGGGAAACGCACCCCCCGGAGACTCCCTAAGACTCCCCAAAAAGGGTGCGTGGGGAAACGCACCCCCATGAGACTCCCCGTCCCGGGTGCGAGGGGTGCGTGCACCCGACCCTGGGAGACGCGACCCCATGGAACATTGGTTTTAATGAGTTTTTCCCATGAAAGGAGAGCCCATTTTCTACTGTCTTGTGCCCCTTGCTAGAGAAATTTTTTGAAGATCTTCACCATGTTATTGCAGATTGTTTTCGGTGCCGCTCTTCCTGACAATTGATATATGGGTATGGCTTGAAGAACAAACCAAAGCAGGACTACCCGACTGGGTGCATTCAGCGTTCAAAATGCCCAGTTCTGAAAGCGTTTCTGGAGGTTGGTAAGAAGATCCTTCCATCCTGCTATCCTGAGGGAGGATAGGTTGAGCGGGAAGCCTAAATATTTCATTGGGAAAGTTCCAATTTTAAAGCCCAAAAATCTGGCTAAAAAGCGTTGGGTAGCATTATTGGCATTGAAGAAATAAACATTTGATTTGTTATTATTTTTCAGAGTTCTTGAGGCGTCCATGAAAATTTTGAGAATTTCGAGAATGGCGTTTACTTCCCTTAGCGAAGTCTGACAAAATAACATAATGTCATCTACAAACTGCTGGTGCGAGAGAGTAAGATCCGGTCCCCATAAGTTCAGTCCTTTTAGGCGTTCTGCTGCTATTTGAGATTTGATGAGGCGACCCAGACCTTCCGCTGCTATAATGAGCAGAAATGGTGAAATATGATCTCCTTGACGCAGTCCTCTAGTTGCATTAAAAGGTTGGGATGGGGCTTCATTAAGCAAAATAGAGAAGTTAGGGGAGGAAATGCATGACATCAACCATTATATCCATCTTGAGTCAAATCCAAAAGCAGAGAGAACTGCCTTCAAATTGGACCAGTTTAGGCGATCAAATGCTTTTGACACGTCCAGTTTAATCAGCATACCTTTAATTTTTCAAGTTCTAAGCGAGTGCATTGCTTCCTGAACTGTGACTATCCCATCTAGAATTTGTCTCCCCTTCACAAATCCTCTTTGCTTAAGGGATATAATGTTGAGGAGAATTGGTTTAAGACGGTTGACCATGATTGTTGACAGAATCTTGTAAATTACGTTATATAATGCTATAGGTTTGAACCGTGCAGGAGCATCTGTATTAGCTTGTCTGGGGATGAGTGAGATAAGCGTTGAATTTAGTGCTGGATACACATTTCTTGTTCCCCTGGATTCCTCTACGATTTCCAAAATCTCCTTTCCCATGAAATGCCTGGTTGCTTGATAAAATTCTGCTCTAAATCCATCGGGCCCTGGTGCCTTGTTTTTTGGGAGATTTTTAACCACTTCTTCCACCTCTTCCAGGGTGATCTCTCTCATTAACGCTAGGTTCTGTTCTCTGCTTACCTTGGAAGGAATATGAGGAGTTATTCTATGTATAGCTGCTTCTTTGTCAAAATCTGGTTCAGTAAGCATGTCCTTGAAATGGTTTACTAGCAGTGGTTCCATTTCTGTGTGTTGATAGATTCGATTACCGTTTGCGTCCTTCAAGGAGAAGATCCTATTATGTTGCCTTCTTTGTATCAAAGATTTGTGGAAAAAGTTCCTATTTTTTCCCCTTCTTTAAGCACTGCACCCGTGATTTTTGTTTCCATAGTATCTCCTCTTGCTTTCTTCGCTCCTCCAATTGACTTAAAAGATTCCCTTCTTCTAAGGCTAGTGCTTCTGTGCGTCCATGTAAAATCATCTGTTGTTGATTCTGTTTCATATCTTCTTGCAGTTGGTGCATAGTTGAATGGATGTTTCCAAATTCTGTTTTATTCCACTTCCTAATTTCTTTTTTTAGGTTCCGCAACCTCAACTGAAACGAATGCATTCTGTTCCTTCCCTGAATGTTCGTGGATTCCCACCATTGTTTTGCTTTTTCTAGGAAGGTTGGATTCCTTAACCAAAATAATTCGAATCGGAATGGTCGGTTCTTTGGGCCTTCTTTGATATGTATTGCCAACCGTATTGGCCAATGGTCTGATCCTAAAGAAGGTATAATTGCAGCTTCATAGTAAACATCTAGGCTAACAAGTTCCTCGGACACTACAAATCTATCTAATCTTGATGCTATTTGGTGTGCCTCTCCTCTTTGATTATTCCAAGTGAATACTCCATTGACTGTTGGTATATCTACTAATTTGAGATCCGTAAGGAGGTCTCGAAATAACTCCATTTCCGGTTCTTCTCTTCTAATTCCGCCTTTCTTTTCTGTGAGATTCATGATCATGTTAAATCCTCCACTTATTAACCAGTATTTTTCTTGATGCAGAGTTCTCAGAGTTCTGATACTGGTTAAAAATGCTTCTCGTTCTCCTTGGATATGAGGGCCATAAATTGCCGAAATCATCAAATGTTCCTTAGTTCCCACTTGTCTGAAGCGTCCTGTAAGGCTGCGTGATAAACCAATCCAACAATCTGCTATTACCTCAGCAGGGTTCCATAATATGGCAATTCCTCCTGCTGTTCCTCGAGCATCTATGGCCATTACTTCATAATGTGGTTTAAATGACCGTAGTATAGTTGCTAGTTTTTCTGTAGAAACTGTTGTTTCTTGAATTAACATGACTTGGGGTTTCTCAACTTTTAACTTATCCTTTAAATATCGTTGCTTGACTTTGCTATTCAGGCCCCTTATATTCCAAGAAATTACTTTCATTGGTAGACTTTTGGAGTTTGTTGGAATACCATTGTTAACGGTATTATCTTTCCAGTATTTACTAACATTTCTCCCACTAATTGGATTGAATCATGTAGTGTTCTTCTTCCTTTTTTCTTTCTCGGTTTTATTTGAATATTTGAGTCTTTAGATGGATTGGTTTCTTGGGTACTTACTTGTTTTCTGGCCTGAGCAGTCAAGTAATGCTTGAATGTCTCTTTGTATAGCTTCTTTTGATCTTCTGGGATAAATCTATCATCCAAGTTTCTCCATTCATACAATAGACGTTTCAATACCTATTCTTCTGCACTTGGGTCCTCTTTCTGCTGTTCGATTTCCATAGGCGTTTGGTCCACTCCTATTATTTCCTCAGTTTCTGATTGTTCGTGGGGCGCTTTTCGTTTTGTTGCTTGCGTTTTCTGTTTCACTATTTCCTGACTTACGATTGGAGGTTCTTCCATATCTTTGGATGTTTCCCCTTCTTCTTGCAGGATTTCATATCGATTTTGGCTATTCTTTTGTTTCAAAGCTATATTCGGACTCACTTGTTGCCTCTATTTTTTTTTTTGTTGGTGACAGTTACAAATCCATCATGTTTTTCCTGAGGCACTTCATTGCTCGTAGGTGATTTTCCTCCTTGCTTTTCTGGGATATTCTGAGGACAGGCTTTGTAGAGGTGGCCATACTCGTGGCACTGTCGACAACGAAAAGGGATATGTGCATAATCAAGTGTTTGCTGCCAAATCTTTCCTTCATATTCTAATTCTATTGATTCTAGGAGTGGTTCGGAAATATTCATATAAACGCAGATTCGAGCAAAGGAAGTGTACCTACCACAACAAGTTGTTTCAACAATTTTCACAAAAGTCCCTAAGGAATTACCTATTCCTTCTAGTATATCTGGGTCCCAGAAATCCATTGGAAGAGAAAATAATCTTACCCACACTGGTGCAGCCAGGAATTGTTCTTCATTTGGGTTATAACATTCTTCCCATTGCCTAAGGAATAGTTCGACATTGTTGTAGAAGTATGGCCCTCCCTCGAATATTTGTTCTTTGTCCAAAAGATTGGTGAAGATAACTGTGAAGAATCCTCGCGGTCCAAATTTAAGATCAAGATGTCCTTTCAGCTGCCATTTTGCCTGAATCCATTTCAATAAATCCTTTTTAGTTTTCCATATGCCAATGAATTTACAGATAAGTGCATGGTCCTTCATATATCCTCTATACTCATCCAATTTGTTTGGCGGAATGACAAATTTGGGCTTTTTGGAATCTAAGCTTCTGTGATCCATAATATAAATTAGTAGAAATTCTTTCGGTAAAAATCACATGTAAAAGAACGTGGTCGACGCGTTTCGAACCAACCAGTGTGGTTCATCATCAGGACTATGAGAGATCAGATCCAGACATTAAGTATAAATAGATGTAGAAATTGCTCAACTAGCCGTTAGGATAACGGCTAGTTTGACTAAGAAAAAGTAAATATTCCATTATTTATTTATTTAATTGATTAATTAATTTCTATTTCTTTATTTATTATTATTATTTTAATAAATTTTTAGAACCTTTAATATATTTAAACATCTAATTGACCAATTCTTTATGGGCTTCTTTATTGCCCGAGGCAGATATTGTCCTCGGGTCTTTGCTTGCCACTTTGCGCCAAGAACTGGTCCACGTTTTTGGTTTACCCCCCCTTGCAAGTTGGCTGGTCTACTACTCTGTTCTCCAGAGGTGATATCACGATAGGAGGGAGTCGGCCCCCCTCCCGAGGCGGCTGCCATGCTGTCCTCAATACTCTGAACTCTCTGGTGCGCTACTTTCGTGCTTCCTGGTCAGGCTCTGCACAGAACCCTAGTTGAGCATGTCAATTACGTCTGTGTTCGCGTTTCTTGGAGCACTCTCAATGTAAGTAAACATTTGAAATGTATAGGGGGTATATTTTTATTTATTTACTGGGGGTATTTATTTATTTCATAAACCTCTTTATATTTAAAGAAAACTTTAAAAAAATGTTTTATTTAGGTGAAGCCTATGGGAAAAATACCATTTTAATACCATGGGCTAAATACTGTGGGCCAAATACCATGGGGGTATGGTGAATAAATAAATGTAATGTAAGTAAACATTTGAAATGTACAAGGGGATATTTTTATTTATTTACTGGGTATGGTAAATAAAAAATAAAACATTTCTTTTTTTAT
Source organism: Pinus albicaulis (assembly GCA_034641835.2). Lineage (NCBI taxonomy): Eukaryota > Viridiplantae > Streptophyta > Pinopsida > Pinales > Pinaceae > Pinus > Pinus albicaulis. Next base: position 1,258,112,859 of record CM076578.1, on the reverse strand, counting down.
ATTTACTCTATAAACCTCTTTATATTTAAAGAAAACTTAATTTTTTATTTTTATTTTTTATTAGGTGAAGCCTATGGGAAAAATACTACTTTAATACCATGGGATAAATACCATGGGCCATATGCCTTATGGTAAATAAATAAAATATAAATAAACCATAGGTATGGTAAATAAATAAAACGTCTTTTTATATTTACTCCACAATCCTATTTATATTTAGGAACACTCAAAAGTGGTTTTATTTAGGTGAATCCTGAGCTAAATACCATGCCATATATTATAATATTAATATTATTAAATTTAATAAATTTGGATCACGTAGGTTGGTATCTGAGTACACTATATGCATTGTTTATGTCATGTAACCGTAAACATGTAAACGTAAATGTAAAAATAATGTTTAATATTTAACTTTTAAAATTTAATCTAATTAATCTAATGTCGGCCCTAATGAAAAATCACTTCTCTCCCTACATATATAAATTTAACACAAACAAAGTCTCGAATTTTATTTGTGAGGAAGCATCTCTGTGATTGTGCAAACAGTGAAATAATATTTGTGAGAGAGGATTTCAGGAGTTGTTCGAAAGTGGAAAATAATATTTGTGGGAAAGGATTTCAGTGTCAACGAACTGATTTGGAATTGATTTGGATTGATTTGGAATTGATTTCTATTGTTCCTGCCGAGAGCTGCCGAGAGGAGCTCTACAACCCATTATAAGATGTGTAGATATAATGTGAGAAATGTAATGTAAAATTTTGATATGTCGGAGTATAAGGAGATGTGTAGATGTAATGTGAAAAATGTAATGTAAACTTTTGATATGTTGGAGTATAAGGAGATGTGTATATGTAATGTAAATATTTGATGTGTCTGAGTATAAGGCACATGTGTAGATGTAATGTAAGTAAATATTTGAAATGTACCGTGAGTATATTTTTATTTATTTACTGGAAGTATGGTAAATAAATAAAATCTCTTTTTATACTTCGGGCCTAATGAAAAATCACTTCTCTCCCTACATATATAAATTTAATACAAACAAAGTCTCGAATTTTATTTGTGAGGAAGCATCTCTGTGATTGTGCAAACAGTGAAATAATATTTGTGAGAGAGGATTTCAGGAGTTGTTTGAAAGTGGATTTCAGGAGTTGTTCGAAAGTGGAAAATAATATTTGTGGGAAAGGATTTCAGTGTCAACGAACTAATTTGGAATTGATTTCTATTGTTCCTGCAGAGAGCTGCCGAGAGGAGCTCTACAACCCATTATAAGATGTGTAGATGTAATGTAAAATTTTGATTTGTCGGAGTATAAGGAGATGTGTAGATGTAATGTGAAAAATGTAATGTAAACTTTTGATATGTTGGAGTATAAGGAGATGTGTATATGTAATGTAAATATTTGATGTGTCTGAGTATAAGGCACATGTGTAGATGTAATGTAAGTAAATATTTGAAATGTACCGTGAGTATATTTTTATTTATTTACTGGAAGTATGGTAAATAAATAAAATCTCTTTTTATACTTACTCTAGAGGTATGGTAAATTATTTAGGGGGGTATGGTAAATAAATAAATGTAATGTAAGTAAACATTTGAAATGTATGGGGGGTATATTTTTATTTATTTACTGGGGGTATGGTAAATAAATAAAACCTCTTTTTATATTTACTCTATAAACCTCTTTATATTTAAAGAAAACTTAAAAAAAAAGTTTTATTTAGGTGAACACTATGAGAAAAATACCATTTTAATACCATGGGCTAAATACCGTGGGCCAAATACCATATTTATAAAAGATGTATGGTAAATAAATAAAATATAAATAAACCATAGGTATGGTAAATAAATAAAACCTCTTTTTATATTTACTCCATCATCCTATTTATATTTAGGAACACTAAAAAAAGAGGTTTTATAAAGAGTAACAAGTGGAGAGAGAGAGGGAATGACGAGGGAGATATGGAGAGTGTGTGTGTATGTTTGGGGGTGAGATAAAGAGACAGAGAATGGGGGAGAGAAGGAGAGAGAGAGGCATATAGTGACAAAGTTAGAGAGAGAGAGAGAGAAAGAGTGGAGAGAGGTAGGGAAAGAGAGATGGAGATGGAGGGGGAGAGAGAAGGAGGTAAGAAGAGAGAGAGAGAGAGAGAGAGATAAGGAAGATGGAGGGAGAGCGAGATTGGATAGCAGGAGGGAAGAGAGATAGAAGCAGGGGAGAGGGAGGGAAGGGGAAGAGAGAGAGAGGGAGGGGGAGGAGGGAGTGATAGATAGATAGATTGGAGAAAGAGAGTGTATGTTTTGTGGTTGATATAGAGAGACAAAGGGATATAGAGATATAGATGGAAGGTGAGAGAGTGGACAAAGAGATTGATAAATATGGAGTGAGAGAGTGTGTGTATTTTTGGGGGTGAGATGAAGAGACAAAGAAGGAGAGATGGAGGGGAATATAAATATATATTGAGGGGGGAGGGAAGAATTTTTCTTACAATAGATGCATTGATTTCAATGTAGATGTTGATTTCTAATTCTATTTGATTTCTTACACTAGATGCATTGATTTTAGTGTAGATTTTGATTTCTAATGATATTTCATTACTTGAATTAGATGCACTGATTTCAATGTAGATGATTTCTAATTCTATTTGATTGCTTTCACTAAATGCATTGATTTTAGTGTTGTAGATGGTGATTTCTAATCCTATTTGATTGTTTGAACTAAATGCATTAATTTCAGTGTAGATGTTGATTTATAATTATATTTGATTGCTTACACTATATGCATTTATTTCAATATAAATGATTTCTAATCCTATTTGATTGCTTGCACTAAATGCATTCATTTCTGTGTAGATGTTTTCTAATCTTATTTGATTTCTTGCATTAGATACATTGGTTTCAGTGTATATGTTGATTTCTGATTTGATGTAATTGGATGTATGATGGTACATTAGTTATAAAGTCATTGGATTAATATTGTTCTTGCACTAGATGCATTAATTTCAGTGTAGATGTTGATCTATAATAATATTTGATTGCTTACACTATATGCATTTATTTCAATATAAATGATTTCTAATCCTATTTGATTGCTTGCACTAAATGCATTCATTTCTCTGTAGATGTTGTTTTCTAATCTTATTTGATTTCGTGCATTAGATGTATTGATTTCAATGTATATGTTGATTTTTGATTTGATGTAATTGGATGTATGATGGTACATTAGTTTTAAAGTCATTGAATAAATATTGTGCATTGATTTCAGTGTAAGCACAAAAAAATATTGACAATGTAGAACAAATTTTGTGTTATAGTAATTGAACCTAATAATATTGGAGAGCGAGAGAGACAAGGTATGATGTTTACTACAACAACTCGAGCTAAATATTTAAACTGTTTATGATTTATGATTTCTACTGTCTTTTTCATATAATCGATATGGAAAGATGGTAAAACTAACAAGGGTGACAATAAGAATAGTAGAGGAAAATAGTTTGAGATTGATCACAATGAAGGCTATTTTTAATTGACTACATTCTTATTATTCACATTTTCTATCATTCAATATTATTACATTGCCACTTTGCATTCAATTTTTTTTTTTCATCATTTTTCATCATTTAAATTATTTTACAATATTTATCATCTCAACAAACTGAGGTAACTAAGAAAATTTAAAATTAAAATGAATCGATAAATCTCAAACATATTTAATATATTTAAAATGATTATATTAATATTAGATGTATGTACATAATTTCGATAAAATTAATCATATGTTCCTCATATTATCGATAGATTTTCCTTGGTCGCACACGACTGAAACTAGCCTAGATCCATATTAACTCTGGATCTATCAAGCACCGAGAGGGATCATATCTCTCGAGGTGCAAACCTTTCCTCAAGTTTTGCACTCAAAAAAGAGGTTTGCACCTCTAGAGATTTGATCTCTCTCGGCGCTTGATAGATCCAGAGTTAAGATGGATCTAAGCTGGTTATTTTTAACTTAACAATACAAATAAACTATGATTTAATGAAAATTTGAATCGAAGAAAAATCAACCAATAATAAATTTATTATTATTTTTAACTTAAACGCAGTCAAGCTGAACAACATTTTAACTTGAACGCAATCAAGCTGAACAATATAAATTAAATGAAAGCTCAACAATATAAATTAAATGAAATTTAGCTGAAACATTAATTCAAAAAGAAAGATTTCCTTTGCCTCAAACATTAATTCAAAAAGAAAAAGACAAACAAATGTTGTTTCCTCTGCTTCCACTAGGTGGTTGTGGAGGTTCAGCTCGTACAACAGTTTGAATATGCATCCCTTTCCCTATTAGGTCACTCGTCCCATTACCAGATTTTTTCTGATGGCCTTGAATACTAAGAAAGTTTTGGCGGCTTCTGTGCAAGATCAAGCATCGTGGTCCCCCTCAACCATGGTTCTTTGCGGATGAAGATTTTCTTGGGACATCGTCTTGTTTAGACACCTTGAGATGCTCGCTGGCCTCCCTTTAGTTTTTGGTTTTGTTTAAGAATAGATTGTCATTTTGTCATGATCATATTATGTTTAATATTAACATTGTATCTATATTAATTTTAGTTAATAATGTTGAGCGTTTTCACTTAAAATTTGAGCATGCACACTATTATTGTATTAATCAAATAACATTACATATATACAGGAAGTGTTGTCTCAAGATAGGTAAACTAACTTGGACACACAATCACTTGGTTGAGAGAATATCTCAACCACACACCAATTTAGGAAACAACTAGATGACACTTAAGGAATAGGAATCGAATCCTCTAGATAGAAAGAATCATAACTGAGACATGTAGGAATTACATTTTTCAAGTCACCTCCTTAATGACTACTTGTTTCGATATCAATTTGCAAAGTCTAAGTGTGGTCCAATCATGACAAAGGCATATGTCAATGTCCATATAAAGGAACAACCATCTACTGGAATGCATGGGTGCTCAGCCGCTGCAACTGCCAGTTTACTAGGATGTCCTTCGCATACATGGTTCTGTCAATCATTATAACTGCATACATGTACCTGTACCTTCAAATCCCCCTCCAACACCATCATCATGGGTTTTATCGGATTGCCCCTAGCCATGCTCAACTCAACCACCAAGGCTCTGCACTGCCACTAAGGCTCTCAATTCAGCCACCAAGGCTCCGCACTGCCACTAAGGCTCAACACAGCCACCAAGGCTTAACTCAACCACCAGGGCTCAACTTAGCCACCAAGGGCTCAACACAACCACGAAGGCACAACTCTGCCAGCAAGGCACTCAATTCAGCCACCAAGGCTCGCCACAAACCCGACTTAACTAGGCCCAGGGTTTTCTCGGCTCACCCTCAATCATGCCAAGGGTTTTTTCGGCTAACCTTGTCCACTGAATCCCTGTCCACTTCACTGTCACATGTGGTTTCTGGCTTACCACAAATCGACATTGCAAAGTGGTTTCCGGCTTACCACAAACCTGCAATTACAAAGTGGTTTTAAGATTACCACGAAGTTCATGGGGGTACATAGGCCTCATCAGGCTTACATTACACTCCAAATTTTGGAGTTACCAGGTACGTAATATTACAAAGACCACTACAAAAACATCCTAGAATTGCTTACTAATAAATGTATGTGATCATCATCAAGAGTCTATTCCACAAATTCACACAAACTAGATTGTCCATCATCACTTAATTTTCAGTGTCGCTTTTGCACAAAATCAATATTCGCTGCACTTCAACCTTATTATCCACCACAGAGTGTCTTTGCATCCTCTTTCTTTTTCTGGTTTAATTGTTGTCTTCGATTCACCTGCACAATTTATTAGAGTAGCTAATTCTAACAAAACCACTCCATTGAGTTAGCTAGGCTCAATGCTTCTAATTCCTAAACATTTATAAATACCATTATTTATTTCTTCTTTGGAGTTTCTGAACATGCAATCATAACGATTTTAATAAATTGAATTTCTCCGTTGAGTTTATCAAGCTCAATGTATTTATCTTACCAAACTCCAAGTAAATTCAGAAAGCTGAGGTTGCCACACTCCTCAGGCCATAGATTTTTGATAAAGTCCCTATCTTGCAACCGCAGTCTTTGGATATTCGACCAAAATAAGTACTCACATGGAAGGATGTAATATTCCTAAATTAGCATGCAGCGAATAGGAATATTAATTTTGCTTTTAAAATCTAGATAGATGAATAAATGGGCAAGGAGGCTCATAAGTTGCCTAAGTATGAATAAAAATCCCTCATAATGTGAAAAGGGATCATGTAATAACTAGATCAAGCATCCATATGTGTGAACAAGGTCTAAAATGTGTGGACAAAGTCAACAACATTTTATATGAGGAGTGGATCCTAAATGAAGACAGCCTAATGTGAATGGAAATCAATCTAGCTAGTCAAAATGAAGACACCTTGAGTGTGAAAAGAGACAGGGCATGAAGATCGAGTCAAGGTTGACTAAATCAAACAGCGTTGTAAAAGGATGAGCAAGGCACATAGAGACAACATAATTGTGGTGGAGGAGCCTTTGCATGGAAGCAACCTCATAGTGGGGTGGGACCCTTGGTGCGGAAGCTCATCAACTATATAATGGAGGAGATGGCAACCATATGGGTATATTGGAGATTATATTGTATGTGGTCTGTTTAGAATTCCTGCATTCTTTGGCTGTTTAGCTAAGTTTGCTGCACTGCTTAGTGCAAGGGTTTTCCCGGGTGGAGATTCCCTACTCTTTCTTGGAGATATTGTCTAAGAGATCTAAGAGGAGATTTCTGAGCTGCTTTTTCCACTACCTGGTGTTGGGCCAAACATTTACCTTCAGCAAAAACGCAGTCCCTTCAAGAAACTGCGTTATTTCTTAAGGTGTGCAGTGGGAGGGGTCAAAACCCCACTTTTGTGAGCTAGTTTCCCAAGAGAAGGATCAACCTTTTCTCCGGAGAGCTAGAGGAAGAGTCTACAACCATTTCTTTGCATGTTCAGCCATTGTTATGCAGAGCTTCAGCTATACAGTGTTATTCAGCCATAGATCTGCAACAGTTCTTTTTCGTATATCATTTCTGTCAAGAAACCCTTGCCGGGTCATCTTGGATCTATGTAAAAAGAGACTAGATCTCTGTTTTTATGCGTCATTGAGTAATCTAATAGAAGATCTGATTTGTCTCTCCATTTTCTGAGCATAACCCTCAAATAAACTGCGCAGTCTCTTATGCAGTGAATTCTGTGTGTTGCAGTCTTGGGGTTTCATCAATTTTTAAGCTGTTTGAGCATGGGAGGCCTGTTTAACTAGGCAAAAGACATTTGTTTCTGAAACTCTTTTGCATGTGAGGCCCTTATTACATATTCTAAGGGACACAGTCGCTATTTTTCATTGTTATAACTCAATCTTCAGAAAATAACGTTTTTGGGGCCAATATTGCTGCTTTTCCCTGCTTGGTGATATTGTATGAAGGCATAGTTTGTTGCTGTGGTTGTAATATGATGGATGTGTGTTCCATACACTCTTATGAGTTGATTGCTTGCTGTAGCTCCAACTTTAGAATATCTTAGGATATTCTTATTGTTGTAGATTTTCCCTATTTTGAAATATTACAGTGGTATCAAAGCTCTAATCTTGGCTCAGCCTGTGTTCTTCATTATGGAGTCTTCTTATGGGGAGGAGAAGATCTGCAAGAGAGATCAAAACAAATCCTTGTTGTCTAGAGAAAAGAGGTTCTCAAAACTTCTTTTTCCAAATCTGCAGGGCAGAAGCAAGGGCATCAAAGAAATGAAGAGGGAAAAACATGAAGGTCCCTCAACAAGATCTATACAAGAGGAAGGTTCTAAGTCCTCATCTTATGGATATGAGCACTCAGCCATATCATCAGATCTACCACGTTCTATCCGCAACTTCTTCATGAAGAGGAAGAAAGGAGATGTGCCAAAGAAAGATACTCGTGGTGATTATTTGCAGGAGTATGAAGTTCAATCTAAGGAGTTCAAAGATCACTTGAACTTCCAAGGGTTTTTCCAAATGAAGGAGGAAAAGGGCACACGGAGCAAGAAGCAAGGTGAGGGTAGATTCTTTCTATCTACTTTTGATGGATCACTTCTATGTCCAGCTAGGGCTTGGGTGAAGGAGCTAGACACCTATGTGCAACAACATCAAGTTTCAGAAAATGAGGCCATCAAAGTAGCAGCGTTGCATTTTGAGGGTAAGGTTTATGCTTGGTGGTTGTTTGAATCTTTTTCCTTGAAAAATGCAAATACATCTACTTATGCATAGTTCATTAGAAGAATAGTAGAAAGGTTTGATGGATAATCATGTAACACACTTTCTCTAGAGGCTATCAAACCATATCAAACAAAAATTTTGCATGGGTTGGGAGGATCTATAAATCGAACTCCATTTCTGGAAACTATTGAAGAGGATGTAAACTTGTCTGATACCTTGCCAAGGGCAAGATCTCCATTAAATGGAGAACTTTCTTCTCAAGAAGAAGAAATGAAGACTCCTCCTGCAGAAGGAGACCAAGATCTAAGGTCTCTTGTTGATGACGAGGTATTTTCAACTGTTGAGGAGAAGGAAGAGAAGGCTGGGGATAACAGCGCAGTCATGACAAGAGCACGTCTAGAACCTCATGGAGGGGAGGAAGGAGCAATTGCTCCAAGGAAAGAAACTCTTGCACTCTTGCAAGGAGTTCCAAAGGATCTCACATATGGAGGTTGTGGCAAAATCCATGTGCAGCATGTGCCATCATTATCAAATGGTGAGAATCTAAATATTGTAGAGAATAAGAGGGAGGGCAAGCATCATATGATGAGGAGTATACACCCCTCTTTATCTCCAAAGATTGATGCACAAATAAGGCAGGAGGGTCTATGCAAGGAAGGCCAAGACCAATCAGTTCATACATCTATACATCCTACCCTATGCCTTGATGTCTCTTTGCAAGGAGGCATTCCACCAGGGAGACCCCCTGATTGGAAGAAATCTAAAGTGTTCTCTCAACTATATACAACAACAACATATTTGTCTAGAGAGGGAACCTTGAAAGGAGCCACTACAGCGCTGAGAATCATTGATGGGAGGCTAAGCAATTTTCTGAAATTGACTTTGTTATCTTCCATTCATCTATTTGCGTTGGAAAGGATAGATTCAGAAATCTGTGTTGATATGAGCATAGTAACAAAAGGCCACTCCATAGCCTTGGAGCAGCAAAGGATACTCCAATATATAATGAAAATTTCTGAATATAACAAGAAGGTATTTCCATTTTTGTATGCAGGAGCAAAACTGTGGAAGTTTTGGAGAAAGAGAACCTTTCAAAAGGAGGATGACTCTCTTAAACTTCAATCTTGTCTTGAGCAAGATCTTGCCTGAAAAACAGCAAAAGCTGGATGCTGACGAATAGTGGACAAATTTGACATCAATCATGTCAAAGAGAAAAGCCATCATATGACAGATGTCTTATTTCAGACTTCTACAACGCTGTCAATGTTGGGAGGCCTAGACCCATATTGGGAGTCCCAACTCTTGATGGAATATTCCAAGGACCTATTCACCTGTAAGGTTCTTGATGGGCAAGCAATGCCTGGGAAGTATAAGGTAGTTGATGGAATCATTTATGTTCATGATTAGATCTACTTAACTAAAGATTCCAAACTCAAGAATAAACTACTTAACACAACCTATGAGGTCTTGCTTTCAAAACCCACTGGTTTCATAAGAGCATATCATACTATCTTAGATGGATTCATGTGGGAAAATTTCAAAGAGGAGATGCACTCTCATATGAGTAAGTGCATGGATCATTTGCTGGTTAAGGAGGAACATAGCTCTTGGGAAGAGTTATCATTACCACCTCCTTATTCATTGAGTATGAGAAGGAGCTCATTCATGAGCTACGTTTCTGATTTAAACCAAGTATATGATAAACATTGTATTGCTGAACATCATGATATATTTATTATGTACTTGCATCTTCTTAACACTCATGTGCAGGACTTGGCTCCAAGAGGGGGCACTCTTTCTTATGGGTCCAAGAAGGATGGGGCAGCAAACAAGTGTTGGGAAGAACACTTGTCATACTATACTCTATGGCAGTTGGGGGTAAAACTGCGCTGGTTGCACATGAGAAACCATTACCCTTCTCCTTTATTTCATATGGCAGCTAGCATGATTTCAATTATGATTCCATATGCTGAAGATGTTCTTTTCTTAATTGAGGACATGATTGGAGGAGAGGCAAATTTGTTGAATGTATCCTTGGGGAAAGAAATTTCCCACACCTTTTGCACTACATGCTTCAAGGGGAGCATGGGGAAAGATATGGTTACCATGGTAAATCACTTGTTTCTCCATGAGGTAGGCCATATGATTATTTGGAGCACTTGGGACATACCTCTCATGAGTATTTAGGAGGAGCTTTTCTATGAATTACCAAGCTGGGAGGTAATTCATTTCATTTGGATGATAGCATGGAGGTGGGAGACCTTCATTGATGATGAAATTCCCCATGATGGTCATCATACTATATAATGGAGGAGATGGAAACCATATGGGTATATTGGAGATTATATTGTATGTGGTCTATATTGTATGTGGTCTATATTGTATGGGTATATTGGAGATTATACTGAGATTTGATTTTCTTGTAACATCATATAGCATCGAACTTGATACCACTTAAAGTCTGAACTGTGATGATGACCGAACCATACCCAAGAAGCCAAACTGTATCTCTATGATATAACCCGAAAATCTCAGAGAAATTTGAATCTGTTCACTGTGGAAATGCGAGTACCCTAGTTGTGTATTTATAGTAGTTTGTCTCATAAATAAGGCGACTTGAGCTTGTGAACTGATGTGTCTGTTTTATGAGCCGACATGAGTTCCTTTATTTATCTTTGAGGCCAACAAAGGAAGAGGAGAGTCGTGCTTGTCTTTGGAGGGCTTACTAGACACTTTGTAGACTCATATACATTGACATAGGTTCAAGAAGAGCTCTTCATACATGACATTAATTCTTTGACTCTAAATGACAAATCCTAATGTTCTAAAATCACTTGCTCATGAAACCCATGAAGCAAGGCTTACAAAAATAATTTTGTTACATCATTTATACAAGTCACAATTACATGTCATTATGAAGACCGAACCTAGTTACACTTTTCAACAAATTGCACCAATGAATTATTGTAATGGAAGGGGAGGAGACGCATTGGATCTTATACATGATTGCAGGTGGGCCTTCATCTTGGACTTGGTCTCCCTATACGGGATCTAAGCCCTTAAAAGGGTCACAGTGGCATTTGTAGGGTGAACGTTGAGAGCCATGGGCCTCTAACCTTGCAGACTATTGATGGCCAAACCACGAGCTTCTTCAACAACACCACATTGCTTGTTCGTGCCCCAGTTATACAAAGATGATGATCAAATTGGACCAAGTTGCCCAATCGACTAAACATTGCACCCGACACTTGGTAACTGTTCCAGGGCCCAAATGAGGTTATGTCTCGCCTAGGGAGACATGGGAGGGCATGTGTCATCTTCTTCTAGCCCTCATTGATGGAGCATCGACTTGATTTTGAGCCATTTGGAGAACCATGAGACCCATTTGGAGCCCCCCAAATTGGGGTTTGGAGATGTTTTGCAGCATTTGGAGGGCATCCCCCTCTTATTCATCATATTTGAGGCCCTCACTCTCGTCCTTAGCACATGAGGCCTCAACACCAGCCTTGGAGAGCACTTCGCATGGATGATGTTATCCCTACACGGGTTGCAAAAGAGATTAAATGTTAAGCTATCTTGGTTGGTTTTTAACCAAGGATTTGTCACATTATTTGGGCATTTTAGGGGCTTGCACTTTTGGAATTCGAATTGATGTCTTATATAAATAAGAGAGTGTCTCTCTCATTTTGGATCACACTTGGGATTTTCGCATGGACTAGAACAGAATTCAAACCAACAATTTGGGAATGTTTTGGATGTTCATAAATGCACTTTGATATTTGAGTTGGTTTGGAATCATTTTGGAGCCTCTTTTTCAAGGTATAATGGATGGATATACTTCATATTGTCTAGTAAGTGCTTTTTCTTGTCGAATATATTTGTGTAAATGTCTAATGCATGGAATTCGTTCTCATAGTGAAGAGTTATGCCCTAATTTATTTAACATGGTGCGAAATTGTGATCTTGGGAAGTTTTGCATGTGTTACTCATTTATAATATGAAATGAATGTTCCCAGTGGAGAATTGTTGTAATTCGTCCATGAAACTCCATTAACTTTGTTTAAAGAGGGTAATGATTGAAAGTGGCAACTAGGGCTTCTACTTTTGGCCTCCTTAAGGACCTAATTAGCTCATCTAAAGCATTTGTGACTTCATACACCCAATGGTCTAGGCACTAGTCTCGTCCCTTGGTGGTCAAACTTGGATTTAATCCTTAAATTTTCCTTCTTTTCTCTTCTTGAATTTCATCCCCGTAAGGATAAGGAGGCCTCCCCAGGGCTTGATGCAGATTGCATTAGAAAGGAGCTCTTGCAAAACCGTTTGGACAACCCTTTGCGCTGGTATTTCCTATAGCTTTCCTCCAAATTTGAGGCAATTCTCACGGTGGATTCTCCACAAAATTTGATGCCCTAGCTATCGCATTTAGAGGGAACCCTAGGTGCTAATCCTTCAACTTGGGGATTCTTTGAAGGATTGAGCTCCAGTACTTGTTGAAGTATATCATTCACAACCTTTTCTCTTGTCTACCTTGACCTTGGATGAACCCGTATATCCTCAAATATCTCAACCCTAGGTCTCGTGTAGTCGTGCTTTCAAGGGGTTTTTCTTGGAAAGTTTTCCTAGCTTCTCCCAAAACTCACGCTTTCATTTGAACCTTTCCATTGAATGAGCCACCTTGCCTCACTTCAATCTATCCTAGATACATCTATCATGAGTAAGGAATATTGGGAGTCCTTTCGTCGGTGAACATCCGAGAAGAGAAGGGACATAGGCTGTGGTGACAATGAACCTTTGCCCCAAGGTGTTGTTGTGCCCTCTAGGTTTTGCCTCTCTACAAGGCCTGCTAGTTTGTGCAACAAAGTGCACCAATCTATAGGGGACACCAATCTCCTCTACGAGTCTACTATAAGATTTGTATGCACCGATCTATAGGAGACGCCAATCCACTATGATGCAAGATTTTTTAGGCACCAACTTACATGAGACACCAATCCCCTATGTTGCAAGATTTGTAGGCACCGACCTACAAGGGACACCAATCCCCCAGTGCTGCAAATATTTGTTGGCACCATCCTACTTCATTGAGTTTGCTTGCTGCTTCTGCCTTCACCAGACCCACCTCTGCCAAAACTTCTTGGTTTTGGTCTCTTTCGAAGAATAAACTTGTAGAACATGCCGTGTATCCAATTTTGCAATTTTGATTTTGAAATTTTTACTTGAGGCACTTCTAATGTTTCCTTGGATCTTTGAAATTTTCACAGTTTGAGTAGCCTCAAAAAATAAGTTATTGAAAAAGTGACAAACTGACTTGTTTGAAGCATATTTCAAGAGCATTTAGGAACCCTAACTTCCACAGGGCATATCTCCAAAATTATAGTGAACCAAAATATGAAATTTATTCCACAAGTACCTAGAGATCTTGTCTCTTTTTCCTCAACATTTCGTAGTCTGAAAATTTTCATACAAAAAGTTATAACGAAAATGGCAAGAGAACTTGTTTGAAGTTGATTTCAGGATTGTTTAGAAACCATAACTTCCATAGGACATATTTCCAAAATTATAGCGATCTAAAGTCTGCAATCTTTTCCACAGGAACATAGAGATCTCACCTCTGTCTCCTCAAGATTTCACAACCTGAAACATCTTAGAAGAAAAGCGATAGAAAAGTTGACGTATTTGAAACACATTTCAGGAGTATGTCGGAAACCTAACTTCCTCAGGGTGTTGAAAATATTAGCAAGAAAAGGGTTCCTTGATTTGTGCATTAATCATAGGAGCCAAAATGAGTTCCTTCTTGTGCATGACTTGAGTTCCTAAAAATTAGGAGATTCCCTATAAATTATGATCTGTTCTTATAATTTAGGATAAGTTCCTAAAAGTTGGGAGTTATGAAGCAGTTAACTGATGTGTTAAAGTTGAAGGCCGAGTTATTAGTCCTCTAATGTGATTTAAATTGGTAACTGAATGCTCAAGTGGAGTTAGCCTCCTAAATTTTGGGAGGATCCAGTTAACTAGTGTTGACTTTTGTTAACTAGAAAAGCTCTAGTTCAACTTCCTAATTTAGAAACTCTCTAACAGTAGCCAACTCGAAGTGCTTATAAGGAGATCGAAGACACACTTTGTATTCATTATTCTTGAGCACAAATTTGTGAGCAAGAGAGCTTGTGGAGGAACGAGCCAAGGGTTTTCTTCTTGTGCGAGTTATTGTGGAGAGCAATTCTTCTTAGAGTGTGCATAGAAATAGGGAAATTCCCTATTTAATAAGAGCTCAAGCTGCGTTACGAAATAGGAGGCTATTTCCTTGGGAATTGTGCAAGGAAATCAGAGCCTCTAGTGCACATAGGAGGAAGAAGATCAGGGATCAAGCGGGGGTTCCAAGCCTAGGACAGGCAGGAGAATCATTGTATTTTCAGATTGAAATAAGCTTGTATTTGTATGAGATCTATTGCCCTGTTTTCCTCAATAAAATTCTGAAGCTAGCGAGGGTTTTCCCAATTGGGTTCCCTAGAAAAATTGTCTTGTTTATTGTGTGAAATTGTCTTCTATTTCTGTTCTATTCCACTGCTATTTGGTAGAGAAATTCCGAGTCTATATGAAAAGAAAACTTGTTTTGAGATTGTTCATGTTAGCAGATCAAAATTTTGTGGAAAATCTACACAAGGGTCGTATCTTCGAAATTATAGGAAACCAAAGTTTGAAATTTATACCACAGGTACATGAAGATCTCCCCTCAAACTTATAATTAATAAAATAATTCTTCAGCTTTTGCTTTCACCTGCATTCTCTCACTGTTGGCCCATTCATTGGTCACTCTCTATTTATTGCTCCATTACTCACCTGCTTCTCCTCAACCTTTGTCCTGACGATGGGTCTTGGTATAGACTCGAAACATTGACACTTAAAATGACTACTGTGGAGCAGCTTCAGGTATCTTATATTCAAAATACAAATTTAAGTAGAGATAATTTTTTTTCAGCAGTTAGATATTTACAAAATATCCAAAATCCCCTTACAAAATATTTAAATTTTAATTCACAAAACATTTAAAATTCTTTTAAATTTTGATTTTACCCTTCATCTTCACAACGAGTGTGTCAATGCTCTTTCCCTACAACTGAAAGTGAGAAAATACCAATGAAAAAGATTTTCAAAAATCAGACACATGGCAAGAACGTGTCCTATTTTCCAAATACATTTCCGTTTCTTAGATTATAAGAACTTTGTCCCTTTTCCTATATTATCAGAATTTTGTCTAGTATGTTGTTGCGGATGTTTGGAAATTGTGTACGAACTCTATTATCTATCTTGTTTCTTTGTGCGAGTGCATATATTAATTAAATTTTGTTCCTATTCGGTGATATTGATATGCACAAACGTTTCATTGCTGTAAGTTCCACATAAATGATCATATGTAAGGGAGATTCTTTTCTGAGTGTCATGAATGATGATATAAATCTACATGTTGACCGTCATTTAATCCATTGATAAATTAATTTGTCTGCAAGAGAAGTGATTGCTCTGTTTTTGCTGCAGGCCTCAAGTAACCATAGCAACAGCTATTGTCCTTTGTCACCGCTTCTTTCATCGTCAATCTCACATGAAGAATGATAGATACGTGAGTATGACAGAGCACACATATTTGCATATTTTGAATTGTTTGATAGCATGATTAAGTTTTCCGTATTTTTATGATAATGGGTTCTAGTTCGTTCAATTATTTTGAACTTTCAAAATTTGCCTTTTTTGGTTGGAGATGCTCATCTGATTTGTTAGTTTTTGTTTACTTTGTTTTGGAAAGGGTTTTTGTGAAGTTGTTTTTGTGGTTTCTGGAGTATGGGGTGATAATAGCTTAACTTTGCTTTGTAGTTTTTTTTTTCAAATGATACTTTGACAGTGGTTCAGTTATAAACTAAATACATTGTATGCTTTAATTCAAATTTTGAACTTCATGGATTTTGCATTATCAATGACCAATCTCATAAGATTGACATGAAGTTTTCATAAACTAAGACACCAATATGTCACTTCCTGTTGACATCAATTTTTATCATCAAATATTAGAAATAGCTGTAGACTACAACTCTTGGTCAAGTAAATTCAAACTCTAGTTTTTTTTCTTTTTTTAACTGTGTTGTTGGGTTATTCCAGCTTTGAGGAAGAAATATTTTTCACTATGATCTTGTAAGTTTGACTTTCAAAGTGCCATGATCTCTGGAAATATTATTGTTGCCATGTGCTTTATTTTAGCTGTTCTTGTTCGTATTTTTTAGGAATTAGAAATATGTTTGCATGAGAACTATAGGTTTAGAAGCACTTTGATCCATATAATTTTTTCTTGTTTCCTTTACAGTCCTGTTGCAGAAAAACATATTCCTCGATACAATATTGAGAACTTGGCATTGTAGACATTAGTGTGGAAGTCCTATATAATTTGGTTGATTAAATGGCTACACATTGGAGCTGTTTCATAGTTCTTAATTGCATCAAATCCAAAATGGCACTCAGAGTATGTATCGAGATATATCTGTGAGCCAATATATAATAGCTTTTACAAGCCAGTCCTGACATAACTGTAGGCTCCTTTATCTGCCAGTGTTTCATACTAAGTAGCCAGGGACATAACTGTAGGCTCCTTTTTCTGCCAGTATTTCATACTAAGTAGTCAGGGTTGGCGAGTGTGGGACAATGACACTATTTCTGAAATCAGGGTACATGGGGAGCATCAGATAGAGAATATAAAAAAATAAATATTTAAAACAAAACCAATAACTGTTAAAACAAAACCACTAACTGTTGAAGGATAGCACTTAGGTCACTCAAGGGCCAGCAGTTTTGGAGTCATTCTCCTGAAGAATGGACAAGATTCATTGTCGATGACTCCTCAAAAGTTAATCCAGGTGTGGCCAGGGAAGGAGTATTCAGGGAACCATTAGGGTCAGGTCATTGCTGTTCTACATCAATTCCTAGTAATCACAAAATATAATCAAATATAATCAAAGCGGAAATGGAAGCCTTGATTTCTGGCATCTTGCAGTCCCAATTGTTGGGATTCAAAAGCCTTTTTGAGGGTTGTTGTCGCACAAAATGTCTAGGTACTGCGACAATGGCTCAGATCGGGCGCTGTCACCCAGATCCCCAATCTCTCTGTTTAAGCTGTCTCTTTGCAGACTAAGGGGGATAGGCCCTAATGAAATGGAACAAAGAGAACTGGTTGGAAACCAACCAATTCCGGAGACACAGTCAAACGATCAAGTACTTCTTTAAGATTTAATGAGATTTGGCAGATTCGATTAGATTAAGAGTTTGAAACCAATGCCTTATGGAGTCAATTATCCCGTTATGAAATTATGATCAAGTAGCTGATAGATAATTGCTACTATGCAATGCTAATGCAAAATGCAAGGAAAATGATTTGAATGAGCGAGATGAAACAAGCTTCGAAGATGAAAGGTGATGTTAAAAGCCTTAAATCACTTAGGTTATAAATAATCTGATCTAACCACTAAGTACTTAAGCAAGAGTGCTAATTATGAAGGTGCCACAAGATTACTCAATTAAAACATATACAATTCGTCGCAGATCCATAATAGAGCTTTGAAAATGATATCGATCACATTTACTTGAAAGATTTCCTAAACATTAATATTCAATAAATATCCAAATTCAAGTAAATGAAACAATATTTAATTAAACATTAAACAATTTTAATCGATAGGAAACGTTCCAAAACTCAGATGCCAATGATCATCAAACCCAACTGAGGCATGTAAAATTAACTAGCACTTAACTCTCAGTTATTATTTATCCATATATACCATGAAATTGTAATGCTAATAAAACACTTTGTCAAACACTTTATGGATTAAATGATATTCAAATGAAATGCAAATCCAAAAATTAATTGTTCTCCTATAGTTAAACTTATGATATTTTGAAAATTAAATCATGTCCACCAGAGGAATTATTCTACAATTAAATATTTCACCAAGCCTAAAAATTAAAATTCCAAATTTATATATAGAAAAGACATTAGGGGAATTTTGAGGTCTAAAATGGGCCTCCTAAGAAAAATGTACAACCAAAATAAACTTTATAAGAACCAATAAGATTCAAGATGATGATGTCAACCATGGGGGATGATTCACCATTTTTTAAGTAAAAGGGTAAAAAGATTAAAAAATAATAAATTAATAAAACTACTTTTTCAATTCGTATTTTCAACTTATCTCCCAAAGTTTTTACTCAAATTTCGAGCGGGAGTACTCGTTGGATGCAAATTTAATTTCTCATCCAAGGAGTACCCATGTTGCATACTTTTGATGGACTCTGCTACATAAAAAAATGAGATATACATGAAAAAACGTGATTGCAATCACGTTTTTCATGTATTTCTCATTTTTCGTATAGCAGGATTCATCGAAAGCATGCAACATGGGTACTCCTTAGATGGGGAATTAAATTTTGCATCCAACGAGTACTCTTGCTTGAAATTTGAGTAAAACTTTGGGAGATAAGTTGAAAATATGAGTTGAAAAAATAATTTTTTTTTTCCCTCTAAATTTTGATGATGTAATCAAATTTTATTTTATTATTTCCACTATTATTTTATAATTTCCTTATGAGGCCCATTTTAGACTTCAAAATTCCCCTAATGATTATAAAATTTAACTATAGACTAAAGTTAAAATCTTTGATTTTTTAATTTTTGAAAGTTATGATTAAATTTAAAAAAAAAACTTTTGAATTAAAAAAAAGGTTAATCAAATTCAAAAAAACTATTATATAACTTAAAAAAAATTGAAATGTAAAGAAAATTTAAATGTCAAAACTTATGCTAATGTTAAAATTAAAAAAAAAAAATCTAAACAAAATCGAAATCGAATGTTATAAAAATTTGAAAGTGATGTGTTAGGTTTGGGATTATGCAGGTGGACGGCAGAAAAGGAAGGCAACGAACATGGAAGGATGCGTGAAAGGGAGCAATCGACGGGAGATGGATGCGAAGGGAGAAATGGACTGTGGACAGAGGCGAAGACTGGGCGGAGGGAATGCGGCTGAAGGAGGCAAGGTTTCGAAATGTGCAGGTCGGGCAGATGGAGGACTACGTGAGGGAGTGCGAGGATTTACGCAGAGGTAAGCAACAGGCAGAAATGACACAATGAGAAATGGAGGCGCGGAGGGGAAGTAGGATAATCGAGCAGGAGCTGAGGGATGAGGGAAGAGGTCGACGACAAAATCACGCAGAAGGAAGGAGGAGCCCCACACAGGCAAGTAATGAGCAGGATGGAAAGCTGCGTGAAGGGAAAGCGCAGTCAAGGGAAGAAAGGAGAATGCAAGAGGTGAGCAGCGTGAGGGTGAAAGAAAAGAGGAATGAAAGGAAGCCAACAAGAACGCAGAGGGATATGGCAGCAGCAGTGAAATTTTGCAGGCACACTGCACAAAACCAAATTTCGAATTTTTCCTTTTATCTAGCAAATCAGAGATATTTTTTTTAATTTTGATTAAAAAATGAATGCACCTGCAATTATTTGAACTTTAAGGCACAATGCTGCCCAAATCTGCAACCAAAAAATGATCTCGAGACCAGATCTCGACTGTCGAAAAAGATTTAATCATCTTTTAATTTCGTCCGTCGAAATCATAAATTTTTGAGGAAATTCAAATTTATCATTTAATTTCCTTTTGATTAACTCAAAAATAATATTTTTGAGTTAATTACCTCAAAAATAATATTTTTGAGTTAATTACCTCAAAAATTTGACTTTGACTTAAATACCAAGGACCAAGGCTCCAAAATTTCTCAAAATTCTCAATAGTCCTTTGGCCTGGGACCTAAAATTAATTAAATTTCTGGCTTAGGATTTTTAATTTAATTTGGCCAGAAAATTTAATTAATTGACTCGTGAGGGGAATAATTATTTTTCCAACCCTCTTTACATAAGATAATACATGTTGGCACATGAAGGGGGGAAAACCCATTCGTGATAGACCCTCAAATAGTTACCCAATTCTGCGACTCAAATCTTGATCTAGTAGACCAAGTAGCTTGTAATAAAATAATCTAGCCAATTAGTTAGGATTATTTCCAAACTACTTTTACAAAGACTCGATAGGAAACACTAGGACTCACTTAGTATTTTGACGACAAAATCCAGCCTAGCTTTGGGGTGAGGTTGGAGGGGAAAACTCTGCCGATCACTTGTGTCGAGAAACACAAATGAATCAGTGAGACAAAAAACCTCCTAGGATAGAAATCGTCTCCAAAATACTAGGCTTACCTAGGTTGTTACATACATGATGGTCTTACTTAGATCATGTACCAGTACATCATAAACATGCAGAATTGGTTTACATTGTTTACAAAACTGTCGACTGATGATGGAATTTGAATGGCGTGAACACTTCGAACATGATAAATCCCATTTGAAAAAATGGGGGTGTACTACTATGGGGTCATTGACACAGAGTGGTCAACATCTGGCTCTACTTGGAGACATGTTGCTTCATTGAAGGAATGTGAGAATCCAGAATCTGCATCCACACAAAATTACATAAGTAGTGTCCATTCAAATATCATCATATAATATTAAGCACATGAAAATAGAAGCTCTTCATTTATTGACTATTCTACCAACATGAAATGTAAATCTACTATAACTACAAAACGAAATGCTAAAAGGACAAACTGCAAGGTTACGGATACAATACAAAGGATGCCCTGTGGCATCAGATGTGTTCAATATATTGCATATTGAGCATTTGTCTGCTTTCAGGCAAGTCTGTGGGCTGCTTCTGGATGTGCCATGTCCAATCTTGCATACGGTAGGACTTTGTCTGATCTGAAAATCGAGCTACTTGTGGCCATCAGATGAATCAAAACGTTTTCTTATTTGTTTTATTTTTCGCTTGTGGCTTTTCTTCGTGGCAAACTGTGTTGTTGATGATGTGGAACATTTTGCTTGTGAACTTTCAAACGAAGTAAAAAAGATATGTGTGACATGCCTCTCTTCATTCTGCATTTGCTCTGTCAAGAGTGATGTATTAACTTGATTCCCCTCGATTTTCCTTTTATCCGGGTCGCCTTCAATCAAACACTTTTCAATGGAAGAAATGTTCTCCTCATAATAGGATGGAGTTTGCTTCAACAAACTGGGAGGCCTATGATCTATTGACAGTTCTGACTTGGGTTGGACATTCTGTATATGTGATCTTTCCATTTTTCCCAACTTATTCTGAATAACAGTGATTTGATTAGAATGCTTAACCTTTATAGTATTGATTTCCTTCGCATGACTCTTTTCAATAGTCAATAACCTATGCTGAAGAGACATTTGACTGGTTTCCATGTCCTTTATCATTTTATCATTATTTGCTTTCATGGCCATGAAGTAATTATGCATATAGTTCATTTCTTCCTCATGATTTGCTTCTATGGTGATCAAATGATTCTGCATGGTGGCCATTTGATTAGAGTGATTAAATTCCATGATCATTATTTCTTCAGTATGCTTTTTTTCCATGGAAATCATTTGATTGGAGTGATTGAATTCCATGATCGTCATCTTTTCCTCTAAGGCTAACAACTTGTTCTGTATAGCATCAATTTCCCTGGTATAATCAGTTATTAATCTTGCTTGGTTAAGTTCCATATCCTTAATAAGATGAGCTTGATTAAGTTTTGTATTCTTGATTATTTGA
Organism: Pinus albicaulis; assembly: GCA_034641835.2. Classification (NCBI taxonomy): domain Eukaryota; kingdom Viridiplantae; phylum Streptophyta; class Pinopsida; order Pinales; family Pinaceae; genus Pinus; species Pinus albicaulis. The sequence continues at coordinate 1,258,090,915 of CM076578.1, read as the reverse complement.
GCTTGATTCAATTGTATATCCTTAACCATATTAATCAATTCCTTAACAAGATGCTTATTGTTGTCAACACTGATTTGAAAACTTGTTTCTGCTTCACCACTATCATGGATTTGTGTAGTCATGGTACAAGTGGATTCATCCTGAGAATTATCTTGAAATCTTCTGTTAATAGTTGAGTTCTCTACAAGATCATTTTCATTTCTTTGCATAGTACTGGGGGCACAAGACGAGCCACCTTGTTTTATATATTCATCTTTAAAAGCTTTGACGATACTTTGGAAAGAATCAATATAATCCTCAGGTCAATTACTCAACCAATTCATAGCATCACCATCTAAGGAACAACCAAAGAGACGTACCTTGATATCTTCACGATTATATTGTGAAGGAAGACAATATTTGTTTATTATATGAGTAACTGTTAAGAGATGATTTTGAGTAGTGGCTGAATCACCACCCGAGAACACAGGCATTTTTCGAATGACCTCTTTTGGCATGTCATGAAAAGGATCACCCATGATGACTTAAATGGAAAAACCAAATGGATGTTAGAGAAAGAGATCCTTGTTCAAGAAAAGTCAAGAGATCCACAAGAAGCGAGCTTCCTAGCAGAAATTCTTGTAAGAAATGAAAGAATTGGAGTCGCCACTTGAACATGAATCTGATTCAAAACCAAAAAATTAGTCAAGAGAAGTAGATGGATATCAGCGAGGGATTCTTGTTTGGGAGTAAAATAGATGAATAAGTGGAGTCGCCACCCAAACAAGAAGCCAACTGAAATGTCCAGGTGCTAAAGGTGCAAATGATGAAAGGATTAGTGAGATGAAGAAAGATAATGTGATGAAAAGTTGAAGAGATGAAATGACGCCAGAAAATGTTAGGTTGTATGACGAGCTAATGAATGACGAGTGAAAGGAAAGCGGAATGAAAGGAAGACAACAAGGACACAGAGGGATATGGCAGTAGCAACAAAATTTTGCAGGCACACTGCACAAAATCAAATTTCGAATTTTTCTTTTTATCCAGCAAAATTAGAGAGATTTTTTAAAATTTTGATTAAAAAATGAATGCACCTGCAATTATTTGAACTTTAAGACACAATGCTGCCCAGATCTGCAACCAAAAAACGATCTTGAGACCAGGTCTCGACCGTCGAAAAAAATTTAATCATCTTTTAATTTCGTCCTTCAAAATCATAAATTTTTGTGGAAATTCGAATCTATCATTTAATTCCCTTTTGATTAACTCAAAAACAATATTTTTGAGTTAATTACCTCAAAAATTTGACTTTGACTTAACTAACAAGGACCAAGGGTCCAAAATTTCTCAAAATTCTCAATAGTCCTTTGTCCTGGGACCTAAAATTAATTAAATTTCTGGCTTTGGATTTTTAAGTTAGTTTGGCCAGAAAATTTAATTAATTTACTCAAGAGGGGAATAATTATTTTTCCAAATCTCTTTACATAAGATAAATATATGTTGGCACATGAAGGGGGAAAACCCATTCGTGATACTCTCAGATAGTTACCCAATTCTGCGACTCAAAGCATGATCTAGTAGACCAAGTAGCTTGTAATAAAATAATCTAGCCAATTTACTAGGATTATTTCCAAACTACTTTTACAAAGACTCGATGGAAAACACTAGGACTCACTTAGTATCTTGACGACAAAATCCATCCTAGCTTTGGGGTGAGGCTAGAGGGGAAAACTTTGTCGATCACTTGTGTCGACAAACACAAATGAATCAGTGAGACAAAAAACCTTTTAGGATAGAAATCGTCTCCAAAATACTAGGCTTACCTAGGTTGTTACATACATGATGGTCTTACTTAGATCATTTACATCATAAACATGCAGAATGGGTTTACATCGTTTACAAAACTGTCGACTGATGATGGAATCTGAATGGCGTGAACACTTCGAACATGATAAATCCCGTTTGAAAAAATGGAGGTATACTGCTATGGGGTCGTTGACATAGAGTGGTCAACATCTGGCTCTACTTGGGGACTGTTGAGATTTTGTGTATTTGGGGTAGCATCAGTTGTGCTCTAGGTCCCAAATTTTGAGGGAAGACTAGAGTACACTTGATCTACAAGACCCAGAAATGGATTTGGGAAATTTCATCTGATTTAGGAGATATTAAATTAATTAATTATTTTAATGTATTTCCTAAGTTAAAACTTATGAAAATAAAATAATTAAAGTGAATTTAATTAAACATGTGATGAAATTGCCTTAAGTCACACGGATCAAGCTTTCTTTTAATCTTAGCCATTGATTTAAGATCTAATCATGGCCATTGATTTGTCAACGAGAAAAGTATAAAGTAAAGGCTTGGGGTCATTTGTAAGACACATAGAGGCAGAGCACTGAAGCTAAGCTGAGATTCTAGGGCAGGGTTTGCTAAGAATACTCAGAAGTGCTTCAGCTGCAGAGAGGAGAATTTAGACCAAGGGGATGATCTGATCCCGGGGTTTAGAATACACAAATAAGTAGAGAAGAGATCAGCTCAAGGACAACGCAGAGGAAGGCAGCAGCAACAACAACAAGGACATCGCAATTTTCCGGAAACCCTTCAGGGGTTACGCAGAGACCCTTAGGGGCAGCGTAGTGACTGTGTCACCCATTCTGGGGTAACGCGGTCCCTTCCAGGAGCAGTGCTGAGGGTTTGGAGGCCATCCAAGGCTGATGCAGAGGCTTTCAGGTGCTTCAGACGCTGACGCAGTGCATTTCAGGGACAATGCTGGGGTTTCTAGGCCTAGATCTGACTGAGTTCTGTAATTCCGTTTGAGGGTGTGGATCAGTTAGTATTTTTGGTCCTAGATCAACCAGGAGCTGTAGATCTAGACTTTTCTCTGTAGGGTTTTCCAGATCTGGAACCCAGAATTGTGTATTCAGAAATATTCTTAACAATAGAACCCTCCAATAGCCAGAGATCGGTTTTCCCACATTGGGTTTTTCCGGGGACAGTTTGTCCAGAAATAACTGTGTCACTTTGTCAATGTGTGGATGTGCTTATTCTAGATCTGAATTGGTAGAGATCTGTTATGTGTTTTGCTTCGATGTTAACTTGAATTTATTCAGTTGATAACTTATATAATTAGGAGGAGCTTAACCGGATTAACAGTAATAATTTCTGCATAAGTGTTAAGATTCAGAAATTTCTACAGGGACATTTTGCTTCATTGAAGGAATGTGAGAATCTAGAATCTCCATCCACACAAAATTACATAAGTAGCATCCATTCAAATATCATCATATAACTTTAAGCACATGAAAATAGAAGCTCTTCATTTATTGACTATTCTACCAACATGAAGTGTAAATCTACTCTAACTACAAAATGAAATGCTAAAAGGACAAACTGTAAGGTTAGGGATACAATACAAAGGATGCCTTGTGGCATCAGATGTGTTCAATATAGTGCATATTGAGCATTTGCCTGCATTCGGGCAAGTCTGTGGGCTGCTTCTGGATGTGCCATGTCCAATCTTGCATACGATAGGACTTTGTCTTATCTAAAAATCGAGGTACTTGCGGCCATCAGATGAATCAAAACGTTTTCTTATTCTTTTTCTTTTTTCTCTTGTGGCTTTTCTTTGTGGCAGATTGTGTTGTTGATGATGTGGAACATTCCGCTTGTGAACTTTCAGACGAAGTAAACAAGATATGTGTGACATGTCTCTCTTCATTCTGCATCTGCTTTGTCAAGGGTGATGTATTAACTTGGTTCCCCTCGATTTTCCTTTTATCCGGGTCGCCTTCAATCAAACACTTTTCAATGGAAGAAATGGTCTCCTCATAATAGGATGGAGTTTTCTTCAGCAAACTGAGAGGCCTATAATCTATTGACAATTCCGACTTGGGTTGGACATTCTGTATATGTGATCTTTCCATTTTTTTCCAACTTATTCTGAATAACAGTCATTTGATTAGAATGCTGAACCTTTATAGTATTTATTTCCTTCGCATGACTCTTTTCAATAGTCAATAACCTGTGCTGAAGAGACATTTGACCGGTTTCCATGTCCTTTATCATTTTATCATTATTCGCTTTCATGGCCATGAAGCAATTATGCATATAGTTCATTTCTTCCTCATGATTTGCTTCCATGGTGATCAAATGATTCTGCATGGTGGCCATTTGATTAGAGTGATTAAATTCCATGATCGTTATTTCTTCAATATGCTTTTCTTCCATGGAAATCATTTGATTGGAGTGATTGAATTCCATGATAGTCATCTTTTCCTCTAAGGCTAACAACTTGTTCTGTACAACATCAATTTCCCTGGTATGATCAATTGTTAATCTTGCTTGGTTAAGTTCCATATCCTTAATAAGATGAGCCTGATTAAGTTCTGTATTCTTGATGATTTGAGCTTGATTCAATTGTATATCCTTAAACATATTAATCAATTCCTTAACAAGATGCTTATCGTTGTCAACACTGATTTGAAAACTTGTTTCTGCTTCACCACTATCATGGATTTGTGCTGTCGTGGTACAAGTGGATTCATCCTGAGAATTATCTTGAAATCTTCTGTTAATAGTTGAGTTCTCTACAAGATCACTTTCATTTCTTTACATAGTACTAGGGCACAAGGCGAGCCACCTTGTTTTATATATTCATCCTTAAAAGCGTTGACGATACTTTGCAAAGAATCAATATAATCCTCGAGCCAATTACTCAACCAATTCATAGCATCACCATCTAAGGAACAACCAAAGTGACGTATCTTGACATCTTCACGATTATATTATGAAGGAAGACAATATTTGTTTATTATATGAGTAACCGTTAAGAGATGATTTCGAGCAATGGTTGAATCACCACTCGAGAACACATGCATTTTTCGAATGGCCTCTTTTGGCATGTCATGAAAAGGATCACCCATAATGACTTACTGAAATGGAAAAACCAAATGGATGTTAGAGAAAGAGATCCTTGTTCAAGAAAAGTCGAGAGATCCACAGGAAGCGAGCTTCTTAGCACAAATTCTTGTAAGAAATGAAAGAATTGGAGTCGCCACTTGAACATGAATCTGATTAAAAAACCGAAAAATTAGTCAAGAGAAGTAGATGGATATTAGGAAGGGATTCTTGTTTGGGAGTTAAATAGATGAATAAGTGGAGTCGCCACCCAAACAAGAAGCCAACCGAAATGTCCAGGTGCTAAAGGTGCAAATGATGAAAGGATTAGTGAGATGACGAAAGTTAAGGTGATGAAAAGATGAAGAGATGAAATGTCGTCAGAAAATGTTAGGTTGTATGACGAGCTAATGAATGGCGAGTGAAAGAAAAGAAGAATGAAAGGAAGCCAACAAGGACGCAGAGGGATATGGCAGCAACAACGAAATTTTGCAGGCACACTGCACAAAACCAAATTTCGAATTTTTCCTTTTATCCAGCAAAATTAGAGAGATTTTTTAAAATTTTGATTAAAAAATGAATGCGCCTGCAATTATTTGAACTTTAAGGCATAATGCTACCCAAATTTGCAACCAAAAAACGATCTTGAGACCAGATCTCGACCGTCGAAAAAGATTTAATTATCTTTTAATCTCGTCCTTCAAAATCACAAATTTTTGAGGAATTTTGAATTTATCATTTAATTCCCTTTTGATTAACTCAAAAATTTGACTTTGACTTAACTACCAAGGACCAAGGGTCCAAAATTTCTCAAAATTCTCAATAGTCCTTTGTCCTGGGACCTAAAATTAATTAAATTTCTAGCTTTGGATTTTTAAGTTAATTTGGCCAGAAAATTTAATTAATTGACTCATGAGGGGAATAATTATTTTTCCAACCCTTTTTACATAAGATAAATACATGTTGGCACATGAAGGGGGAAGCCCCATTCGTGATAGACCCTCAAATAGTTACCCAATTCTGCGACTCAAAGCATGATCTAGTAGACCAAGTAGCTTGTAATAAAATAATCTAGCCAATTAGCTAGGATTATTCCCAAACTACTTTTACAAAGACTCGATAGAAAACACTAAGACTCACTTAGTATCTTGACGACAAAATCCACCCTAGCTTTGGGGCGAGGCTGGAGGGGAAAACTCTGACAATCACTTGTGTCGAGAAACACGAATGAATCAGTGAGACAAAAAACCCCCTAGGATAGAAATCGTCACCAAAATACTAGGCTTACCTCGTTTACATCATTTAGATCATAAACATGCAGAATGGGTTTACATCGTTTACAAAACTGTCAACTGATTATGAAATCTGAATGGCGTGTGTTAGACTCCTGTATTTCACAGTATCACAAGGTGATTGATTATTTCTCAGATCTCCCACTCTGAAAATAATATTCCATGGCTATCATTTATTTTTAGGAAAATGAGGGAAATCCTGACTGTCAAGAGTTTCAAAGGAATCTATCTGCCTTTTAGTTCAAGGAAGGAGGAAAGGGTTGCAGAAAAGCGTAATGGTGAGTAAACTTCTTTTTCTGCCCTCATTCCATATCATTTACCCTCTCTTGCCCTTCATTTTTTTCCAAATTCTGAACTCCAAAGCTTTGAATCCCATTTAAACCCCAAAACCCACATACATAACCTTTCGGGACTTATTACTTTATAAACCCACTTATATTAAAGTCCGAAATTTTAATGCTATAGCTCCGCCTACCCATCGAACAGCTGTATTATATTACATTATACCATTGTATATTACATATCATACATATAACAAATTGCTGCCTAAAACCTTTGGTAGGATCCCTACCTTTATCGCATATCGACAATTGGTTGCTCCGTTGCGTATTCGTGGGTTATCGCTCCAAAACACTGATGCGATATTAAGTGGGACCCTTCCCTGCCTACCGCCACGTCACTCCCATCGCATATCGCATATCTTACTGCCAAACATTCATCGCTATCTGTCTCCAAATGCGATTTGCGATCGCGGATAATCCCAACCCCGCCATTCCACGTCACCCTTTTCCCCACTGCACTTTGCACTGCGCAAATCTTAACACTCACCCTCTGTTGTTCATATGTAAAACCTGCGATCTGCGATGTTGCGGGCGGGCCCGCCTCCTTACCACGTCACCCTTTTCCCCCACCGCACTTCGCACTGCGCAAATCTTAGCACTTACCTCCCGCTCCCCATATGTAAAACCTGCGATTCGTGATGTGCGGGCAGCCCCACCTTCCCCGCGACGTCACCTTCCATTCCCATCGCACATCCCCTCCACGTTAAATGGCCTCTACCTTATCCGCCATCTCCGCGCACCTCCCTGCATTCGACGGTCCTTATTTCGTTTCGGTCCCCCCCGCAACCTTCAAACTTTAACCATTGGGGGGGGGGGGTCTGAAATGGGCGGTACCCATTACCACTCGCTCCGCTACGTGTTGCGCCTCTGCTAATTCACACCCCCCTTCTCCAATACCACTTACTATCCGAACCCCCTTTCGAAAACAGTTTTGCTGTTCAAACAAAACCACCACCGCTATTCCACGTCTGCCAACCAACGCCCTCCACCGCTGTGCTGCGACGACTTTTGCCACCATGGCCTCACGTAGCCGTTCCACACCGTTCCCGTCCAAAGTGTTGACTCATTACTGTGCATTTCAAGAAGAAGGCAGTGGGTTGTCCGTTTCTAAGCTCCGCCGCAACATTAACCGACGTAGAAGAGACAGAGGCAGTTAGAGACATAATTATAGCCAGCACACTCTGCTCAGCAACCTTTTCACACCAAGGTAGAGCCAAGATGTCAGAGCCGTCATTGCCTCTTTGATATCAGACAAGTCGAACTCTGATAATTTCACAATCAATATCGGACTATCAGAGTAAATACAACCACCGCTTGTCAGTGTTATCTTATCACCGCCTGCATGTTTCCACTTGTCCTAATTTATGCTTGAATGTAATAAATGATAATCACTGCAGTAGACAGATTAACCGACTTAAGTTTTATATAAATACTGCATGCATTAGCAGTATGAAAGAGGTCCGGAAGGGGAAAAAACCATTTTAATAGACTCAGCTGGTTGTAAACACTCTCGTTGGATGAATGAAAGATGATGCTGTTTTCTAGATTCTTGTGTCATGTTCTGTGGTGAAGTGCACCTTTTCTCGTAATCTGTCATCTCTAGTTTTACATATTGTTGCTCTTTCTTTACTGCGGATAGAAAATTTTGTGTAGGATTTACCATGGGGTACCCTGCTCAGTCTTGAAATAGTACGTTATGTTTTCTTTTGAGACTTGAATGCAGAATTCAGAGACGGCCTGCTTTGCATTTACGTTGAATCTTAATTTCCTCCTTTCCATTTCACAAGCTGTTAAGATCCATTGACATGGCTAGCTTGCCTAGTTACACCTGACCTCAATGATTCATCCATCTGAAATCTGTTTACACCTGTTTGACTCCATAGCCCAATGGCCCTCTTCTGCTGCCTTAGCCATAAATCTTCAAACAAACCCCTTTGCACTAATAGCTAGCCTAAAATGCCCCCCATAAACAAAGCTATATCTAACAGAGAGAGCCCTCTCTAAGTCTAGGAAGGCTAGGTCCTGGATTCCAAAGTGGTTTGATGTTGCACCCCCATAGTTCTGTTTTCAGCCTTCAGAAATTTATGGGGAGTTAACAGCGTGAACACCTCGAACATGATAAATCCCATTTGAAAAAATGGGGGTGTATTGCTCTGGGGTCGTTGACACATAGTGGTCAACAAGGGTGATTCAAACGGTACCATAGATCATCTTAAGTACTAGAACCATGCCCTCGCCTGGAAAATGCCTTAACCAGATGTCATGGATTAGCATTGGCACAAAATCTTTGAGCTCTGTAGATCGAATGATTCAAAAGGTAAGCCAATCAAATTGCTTATTGGTTGATGAATAGGGCAATCTCAAACAAGGAAGATAAAATTCTAGTGTAAGATGATCTCCTATGATGGAGGAAGTCATAAAGGTGGTAACCCTCCTGCTGATGGATCCCCGTACTTGATCATCCTTAAAGCTTTCCATTCAATGTTTAATAGTTTATTCCATCACAGGTGTGGTACCTTCCCCAAGTTATCCTCCCGGCCACGGAAGGATAAGACGGTACAGTTCCTGTGTGGATGGATGGTACAATCCTGCTGGAGCGTACACATGTTACAATAGTTGAAATAGGCTCAGTAGGATCTGTGCTATAAATGAAGGATTCTGGTGCATTGCAGAAGCTATCTGGCCACTTGGTTGGATCTGCATCTCTTCTTCAGGAAAAAATTGTATACAATATTTTTTTTTCCGATAAGAAAACAAAAGGAAAATTTAATTATTAATTATAAGATTAATGATATCAAAGGACTCAACAATAATAATTCATTAAACAATTTTCACATTTAATACTCGTAAATGACAAGATCATAAGAGTGCTCAGTACATGTTGCAACAATTACATACACAAATGTTCAATGGCATTTGCTCATCCATCATAAAATATAAATCAATAATGGAAACACTAAATAGTATGCTCAAGTCTTCTGTTGCTTCAGCATTATCATTGTTGAGATCTTTCGTCAAGAAGTCTTTTGTTGGTGGTTTCTTGGTAACATTGATGACATCTTTTGCACATTATTTTCATGCATGTCTTTTATCATTTATGTTTTGAAGAAACTGTTGTTGCCAAATTTGTCGGAAACAGATTAGAAACTAATGAATACATGTGGCTTTATTGCAGACAATTGCAACTGCTTGCATGCTCACTGCTGGAAAGGTTGAGGAAGGACCCCCAGCATTTAAGAATATAGTATTTTACTCGTTTGAAATTCGTAATAAGAAGAATCCTGAAATTATCCCAACTATCAAGCAAAAGGTGGGAGTTCTGCACAATGGGCTATTCTGCCTTTCTGTTTTATTTTAGTGTAAACTAAATGCCAAGCATCCAGTATTTCCACTTGTCAAATCATTTTTAGGATGCATGCATTATACACTCTACCAAATACATAAGCATGCTTGGTTTCTTCCTTGATTGAAGGATTGCATTTTTCTTCTTTGCTTGTCTGATGCAAAATTTAATGCTTGTAGCATTCGATTTAATGCTTTTACCTTGTCTGCAGGAGGTTTATGAACAACAGAGAGATTTAATCGTGATTGCTGAAAGAGTTTTGCTGTCGACTTTGGGATTTGATATGAATGTTCACCATCCTTATAAACCCCTTGTTGAAGCGATTAAGAAATTTAAGGTTGCTCAAAATGCACTTGCTCAAGTGGCATGGAATTTTGTGAATGATGGGTAAGATGTTCTCTCTTTGTGGTTTTTTTAATTTCTTGATTGGGGTCCTTCAAAGGTATCCCGATTCTCTTTATTCACTCGTTTTGAGCTCAGTGGAATGAAGCAGTGGAAGGGGTGTGCAGGCTGCGCACATCTCTCTGCCTGCAATACAAACCTCACCATATCGCTGCTGGGGCCATTTTCCTTGCGGCTAAGTTTCTCAAGGTCAAGCTTCCCAACGATGGGGAGGTGGTATGGTGGCAGGCATTTGAAGTGACTCCACCACAGTTGGAAGGTTTGCGGTTCACAATCTTCAGCTTCTCATAAAAGCCCCTTTTGATTGTTTTTGCACCTTTTTTTTACTATATTTTTTATATTCCTTGTGAGTTCACAAAATTATAGGAGGGGGATTCTAATGGAGGAAACCTAATTTCTGGGCTTTCAATACTGTAAGATTCCATGGTTGCACTATTATTGATTGGTTTGGATTCTGGAATTTCAGTTTCATGCATAATAGGAATAATGCATCTAAAGTTTGAATGCTGGTGTACAAATTGGTTGTTATATTTTGAGTTTATTTCTTTCACATGCAGACATCAGCAATCAAATGCTCGAGTTGTACGAGCAAAATGGGCCCTCTCCTGCTTTGCGTGGAAATGAGCCTGGTGGAAGATCTGGTGTGATCAATCAAAATCTGAGCATTTCACAAGCATTTGCTGGAGCAGCGCCTACAAGTGGCTGTTCTCAAGTTACAGAACGTAGTTTACCTGGAGGGGCTGATATCAGTGAGGATTCACAGCAGTTTTTGAATCCAGTTTCAAACAGCAGAGGCAGAGAAAAAATTGATGGTGGAGCAAATTTACAGAAGCCGAGTAAAATCAAACATTCTGATGCAAATGTGTTAGGCACTTCACAAGGTTATGAAAGAAATGAGCAAACAGGTTCAAGAAGGGCTGTGGAATCAAAGGAGTACAGTGATAACTCGGGGGATGAAACTAGAGTTAAGTTTGGCTATTCTGATATTGAAGGAAAGCAGTCCTGGGCTAGCTTAGATGATGTTAATAAAGACAAAGTGAAGGCAGCCTTGGAAAAAAGGAGGAGGTCACGTGGAGAGGGAATGGATCCACGACCTTCTAAGCCAAAGGTTGACCTGATAGATGAAGATGATCTTATTAGAGAACTGGAAAGTGGCGTTGAAGCTGCTGCTCAAGCTGAAAAGGCAAAACAGGAGAGAAAAGAGAACTGGGCTAGGTCATTATACAGAGTAGAGCAGGAAGGCATAGAACACAGAAAGGAACATAGGGCTGAAGGTGAGAATAGAGGGAAAAGAAAAAAGTCAAACTTGGATAGCTTCCCTGAGAAGAAAAGATCAAGATCTTCTGATTGTGTTCCAATGCAAGGGGAGCAGGAAAGAAGCCTTGCCAACATTTCCTATGATCATGCAGAGGAAGGTAAACTTCCATTCTCAAATCCGCATGAGCAGGTACATTCATCGAGATTTGATGATAAGTGGTCCGGGTCTCCAATGTTGAATCAACTTGAAAAGGGAGGAAGCCCTGCAAAGTGGCGTGATTATGGAGGCCGTGATTAACTCAGACCTGTGGGTCCTCATGAGAATCAACATCGACATAGCTATTAACATATTCATCATTATCATTTTTCTCGACAGCAGCAGCAACAACATCAAGTAGATGTTGAGAGACACTACCACCGATACAAGGATAGAGATATGCAAGATGTTAAGTACAATTAAAGTAGACAGTTATGGAAATGAAGCTGAGATGCCCTTTAGGCTCACATAATTGAGAACTATACTCTTTTTGTCCAGAGGCTTGTGTTTAATGCTTGCTGCAGGATGAACTGTAGTAAGTCTAGAATATATGATATTGGTTGGATATTATTTTCCATCCCCAATTCATTATACTATTCTTGTAATTGTACAGACATTGCTAATAAAGTTTTTATTCATTTATTCAATGATATTTTAATCAACTATGTTATGGTATGTATTCCACGGTAAATTATCTAATGTAATTTACTAGGATATTTAGTTAACGAAGGTACATTCTGGGCTTTTATCTTAATGATAAGCAATTGCCTGACCATGATTGCATCGCCAACATTATGTGTCTTTTATTCATTCTACTATTTAGCAAGTTGTAACTATGGATGTATATGTGCCAATAAGACTGTCTTATCAAGTGCACTCTTTCTATCCTGTGTTTTACTGTCATATCAGGCATCCCAGAACAAAACTCAAAATACATGTCTTCCTTCCAAGCTAGGTTTTCTTCTCATCTTGCTCTTTTGGTATAGGGTTGTGGCAATGACATCTGGCATTTGCCCCCCATAAGGCACATTACTCTGGTCCTTCAGCAAATGTAATTTGATAGATGCTATACGAGAATCTGCCATCTACATGTTGCTTTGGTCAATGGCAATTTGGCATTGCCATCTGTTGGGGATTTCAACCTAAGTGTATTGCAGTTTGACCTGTGTATTTTAAACATTTTTTGAGTTACATCTCCATATTTGCTTTTTATTTTTTTTAGATGACAGGCAACTGTAGGACTTAAGAGTAAAAACTAGATCAGAGTTTGTTCAAAGATTAAAAAGTTGAAGGTGGTGATGAAAATACACAAACAAGGTTGTCATTTAAATTTATGACTTTTCAAAAGCCAGCAGCGATAAAATGGTTCAAAATTCAAACTTTCAACGATTAGGGTAAACTGTTGGAGAGTGTCCCCCACGGGGTCTGCATCCAGCACTGGTTGTTTAATTTCCTATTGCACATCTTACTACCACTTATTCTTTCACTGGGGCACCGGAGTTTATCATTGGTTTAGATAAAAACCAGAGACTTTTGGGAGGATATTTTTTCGGAGTATACATGTAATTCATAATTTTACCATAGAAGGATGAGAAATGGACCAATTATGAGGGTCTTTACAGGAAATTTGGAAAATTTGTGTCAACATTCAGGTTTATACCTTATCAGATAGAAGGCGCTATTTGAACAACCTCTATCCATATCACTATTTTATATCAAAATCATCCTAAGGGTTTCTGTTCAGTTAGGTAGTTAGGGAGTTTGTAGTTAGTGATAACTAATTTCTGAAGTATAAATGTAATCCAATTCAATGAATGAATACACAGATCACATGTTCATTATTTAACAGTGGTATCAGAGCGCTTGAGATCCAAGGAGGCTGGTGGCAACATTGATGTTAAGGGAGCGGTTCACTGTTTTCAACCTGTGTCAACACTGCCAGCGGATTTTTTTCAACCTGTGTCAACACTGCTAGCGGAGTTTGTTTGCTAGCATTTTCCTCTGCTACGTTTCGAACATGTGATTGACGGAAACCCTCATGTCATGGTGCGGTGTGGTGGCAGATTTAAAAAGACTACCAAATCATTTTCCTGTGCTGCGTTCATCATTTGATTGGAGTGGACGTTGAGAAATCTGCGTGCAGTTTAACTGTTGCGTTCGTTGTGGACTATCAGGAGCAGTTTTTTTGCTGGGAAAAGAATTCGGATTGTTTTGCCAGCGTCGGTTTTGGTGATGATCAGTAAGTTACAAAACACAGTTTTTTTAAAAGGAAATCTGTGCCTTGTTGAGAAAGAAAAAAACAGTGAAAATCTCTGAATCTTCAAAGTTAAAAACAATTTTTTTTTAAGAGAAATGTGTGCCGTCTTTTGGTTAAAAACAAAAGCCAGAGTTTTTTAAATCTCTGCCGGTGATTACAAAAGATTTTTTGTGGTTGAATATGATATTTTTAAAGACAAAATTCTGTGCATGTGAGAGAAATCTCTGCCGGTGATTACAAAAGTTTTTTTTGTGGTTGAATCAGAATTTTTTAAAGACAAAATTCTGTGCATGTGATCAAAATCAATTTTTTGGTGGTCAAAACATGAACTCCCTAGTATCCTTAATTGGGGTTGTCTTTTCCGGAAAGGAAAATTACCAGGAGTGATTTAGGGTAGTTAAAAATACTCTTACCTTTAATGATTTATGGGGATGGAGTATGTGAAGGAGAAGAAGAGAATGCACCAGCACAGCTTGATGAATGGAAACAACTAGCAATTTGGCAAAGTAAGGATAAGAAGGCCTTTGCCTTAATCTCCACATCAGTTTCAGAAGAGGTAAGCAGATACATTACTCAGAGTAAAACAACTTAAGATGCCATAAAAAAACTAAAAGAGCTTTATGATTCACATTCTGAATTGGAGATAATTCAGTTATTGTTGAAGTTATTTAATTTGGAAATGAGCGATAATGATCCTCTAAAATTTGCCTCTGAATTAACGCCATCAATCATGAAATTGAATCTACTGGAGTTAAATTTGATTTTCCGCTGCCTTTATAAAAGCTCTTTACCCTTGTTGTTCACACTATTTGGAATCTCTCCAAGCTAGTGGGCAATTAAAAGATTTAGATTTTGACAAATTAGTAGGGAAAATTGCAGAAAGAGAGAAGACTTTTGGTAAGAAAGAAGCCTCACATAGTTCTAATACTGAAACCCTATGTCTTGCTCAAAAAGACCAAAAACCTCAAGAGGAATATTTCAGAAATACTAAGGGTAATAGAAGTCGAGGTAGGAAGAATTATAGAGGCGGGGGGGCGCATAAATATTTAGGGAGATAGACAGCAAAATGAAAAACAAAGAACTTTTTCTGATAAACCAGCAGTAAAATGTTTTAGATGTGGTAAAATTGGACACACCGCTGCAAATTGTAGAATTCCCTGGGAGAAAATTAATGAAAAAAAAGAACAATTGTTTGAAAAGAAAGATCATATAATTCCAGAAAGAGGACAGTCTTCTGAGAATGCACATTATGTTGTCGCTCATTGTAATTTCCACATGGAAGATGTTTTTATTACTTCTTTTTCTTCATGGTATGACAGTTGGATTCTAGACACAGGTGCCACGTGTCATATGACCTTCGAAGATATTTGTTTGATCAATTCAGTGATAATATTGATGAAGTAGTGTATTTCGCTGATAAGTCCCAAATCAAACCATCAAGGATTGGTTCAATTCAATTAAAAATTCTTGGACTTTCAAATTATATTTTGAATGATGTTCTTTACATTCCGCAGTTCCAAAGAAATTTGTTATCTCTTATACAAATAAGACAGCATGGTCATTCCATTCACATATTTGATGGTAAAGTAGAAATTAGAAGAGCAGCTGATAATAACACTGTAATGACTGGTGTGGAAGAAGATAAATTATTGAAGTTGCATGGTATGTCGTCTGTTACATTGAACACAACTTATTTGGTTCAACAAAATGATACTTTGTCATCTTCTTTATTATGACATGCATGCTTCGGTCATGTTAATTATGAAAGTATTCGAATTATGAAACAACAGGGGATTAAGGGACTTCCAACAGTGCCCAGTAAATTAACCCCATGTAATGCTTGTATATTGGGCAAGCATCACAAATAGTCTTTTCAGAGTTCTAATTCTAGAGCTACAAGAAAATTAAGCCTTATACACTCTGACTTATGTGGTCCAATGCCTGTATCAACTGCGAATGGAAATAAATACATACTCACTTTTATTGATGATTATTCGAGGATGCGTTGGGTTTATATGTTTAAAGAAAAATCACAAGTTTCTGATATGTTTAATAAATTTCATCTCTTGATAACAAATGAAGCACAACTTACTATTGGTACTATAAGGACTGATAATGGAGGAGAATATACTTCACATGCTTATGAAACATATTTGCAAGAGAATGACATCAAACACTAGACCACAATACCATATAATCCACAACAAAACGGTGTCACTGAATGAATGAACATAACATTGCTTAATATGGTAAGGTCAATGATGTTTTTTAAGAATGTAAAATTAATGTTTTGGGGAGAAGCCGTGCTCTGTGCGACATACATTAGAAATCGGTGCCCTTCCTATGTCATTAACAACAAAAGTCCATATGAAATGTGGTATAGTCGTCTTCCTGCGGTTAAACAGTTCTGAATTTTCGGTTCTCAATGTTATGCTTTGATTCCTAAACACCAAAGGAATAAACTAAGTGAACGAAGCAGAAAATGCATATTTTTAGGGTATTCCATGACTTCTAAGGCATGCCGATTGTATGATGAAGAGAACAAAAAGTTTATTTTGTCAAGAGATGTAATTTTTCTTGAAACTGATAAAGATTGCCTCACTATTGATAGACAACTTAATCAGATAGAAAAGTTTGTGCCTCAAAAGTTTTATTATGAATCAAATAATATACTTCCCCATCCTGAAGGGATGATTCCTTTATTAGATCAGTGTGTGGAGTTTCCTTCTCTCAATGATGAGAAATTGGTTGATGATGATAATTCCGTTGTTGTTAATGAGGAATTGGTTGGTGCAAGTGTTTCTATAGAAACAATGACAAAAATGGCAAGAACTGAGCCAAATGAAGAAGATGAACAACTTCCTACACAACCTTTGCGAAGGTCATCTCGTATTCGAACATTTCGAAAGAAATATGATTAGTTTAAGGCTGGAAGTTCCTAATGTAACTATTCTCATTGTGAATTTAATTTTTCTGTGGATTGTGAACCTACTTGCTTTGAAGAAGCTGCTAGTTATGAACAATGGAAAGATGCAATGCAAAATGAATATGATGCTCTCATAGAAAATGGCGCATGGAGGCTGATGGATCCTCCTGCTGGCATCAAACCTATTGGTTGCAAATGGATTTATAAAACTAAGTATAAGGTTGATGGTTTGCTAGACAAACACAAAGCAAGACTTGTAGCGAAGGGACATGCACAGAAAGAAGGTATCGACTATACAGAGACTTTTGCTCCTACAACTAAATGGGGCACTATTAGATCCTTGTTTGCTATTGCAACTCAGAAAGAATCGAAAATTCATCATATGGATGTCAAAACTGCCTTTTTAAATGGAGATTTGAAAGAAGATGTTTACATGTTTCAACCAAAAGGATTTTTTGTTAAAGGGAAAGAAAAAAAGGTTTGCAAACTAATGAAGTCTTTGTACGGCTTCAAACAAACACGACGAGCATGGTATGAGAAGCTAACTGAACATCTTCTTAAATTAAACTATAAACGTTTTGACCTAGATGATGCAACTATTTTCGTTAAGGAAGTTGGAAGATCAATTGTATATATCTAGTTGTATATGTTGATGATCTGATGATCACAGGGAACAATGATGAATACATATCATCTATAAAGAAGGAATTGAAAAAGGTTTTTGATATGACAGATTTATGTTTACTTCATTATTATCTTGGAATTGAAGTTGATAAAAAACCACAACATATTTTCATCTCTCAAAATAAATATGTTGATAAATTATTGAATAGATATAGTATGATGGAATGTAATCCCGTTGCTACTCCAATAGAGCAGAATTTGAAACTCACTTCCGAAGAAGGAAAGTCGTTTGAAGATCCAACAAAGTACATACAACTTGTTGGAAGCTTGATTTATTTGTCTATTACTCATCCTGATATAACCTTTGCTATCAGAATACTTTCCAGGTTTATGCATCATCCTTGTGAGGGGCATTGGGTAGCAACAAAAAGAGTTTTGAAGTATTTAAAATGAACTCAAACTTACGGCATCAAATATTCCAAAGTTTTTAACTTACATCTTGCTAGTTATTCATATTCAAATTTTGATGGAGATAAAGAAAATGGAGTCTCAACTTCTGGATATTTGATGAATCTTGGACCAACAACCATCAGTTGGAGATCGCACAAGCAATCTGTTCCTGCTGATTCTACCACCAAAGCCGAATATGTTGCAGCAGCTAAAACCACTAAGGAAATCATTTGGCTTTGAAAAACACTCGAAGATTTGCAGGAGCTTCAACTCCTCTATTTGTCGACAACTCTTCTGCAATTCAGTTGGCCAAGAATCCAAAGTTTCATGATCGAACCAAACATATCAATACCAAATATCATTTGATTCGACATCATGTAGAGGCCAAAACAATTCATCTGACACATTGTCCAACTTCTGAACAAATTGCAAATATTTTTACCAAAGCATTAGGGCGTGAAAAGTTCGAAAAATTTAGATCTTTACTTGGTATGTCAGATGGCCCTTCGAATTAAGGGGGAAATGTTGTAATCCTACGAGAATCCTAAGGGTTTCTGTTCAGTTAGATAGTTAGGATGTTAGGAAATTAGTAGTTAGTGATAACTAATTTCTGAAGTATAAATGTAATCCAATTTAATGAATGAATACACAGATCACATGTTCATTATTTAACAAATTATGCCAATTCTCATTGGTCCCGCCCAAAGTTAAACCTCATTCTGGATTCAGGGTTAACCATTATTCTGGTGTTCTACGGCCATAAGCTGCCACAACATCAAATAGATGCTGCAACCCCTCAAATTCCAAGCCTGCCCACGACTATTTGAGAGGTTTTCTACTGCCTAGATAACTATAGATGGTCCACATTACATGGATTTGAAACCTGTAGTACGGGAGTTAGCTACCCCTATGGGCTACACACTCGTCTCTGAGGGCAACCCATAAATAGTAAGCTATACATTATTAAATGCTCCTTTAGAGTCTTTATTATACCTCATGCCCATAATCCCATCTCATGTACCATATGGCCACCCATCGCCATGACATATATAACTCGTGATGTCGTGTCCATACTTCACATCCCGAACCCCGAGCCTCTGCCTTCGGGAAATTGAATGGCGATGCCGACGATGGGTTAGCAATCAATGAATTAAGCCTGCGTCGTGCATTCGTACAATTGATATTTCTGGAGATTGAATCACGAATCCTTATGATGTGTGAACTCAATCACCATACCTTGTGACATTTAATGGCTGATTGATTCGGTTTGATTTGTATCCTCAATAAATTCTTCTTGTTTACTCCCTCAAATTGAGAAATTGCAGTTTATGAGTTCGAAATTGCAGGACGTATATGGTTTGCAAGCGTTTTATACCAGATTGTTGAGGTTAATAACCGGTAAGGTTCGACACCCAAATTTTCTTGTTGCATTTGAGATACTTTTATTCTATTCAAAATTGTTTTAAGAAAATTTTATTTGGCTGGATAATATATTTATTTACTTGGGCCGCTTACTTCTAGGAATACGAACATTCTTTCAATGCAACATTTTTCAATGTTTCAAGAATTCATCACATTTGTATAAGAATCCATTGAAAATTTACAATCCTTAATTTGCTGCTTACGTCCAGGGGACATGACCATTCTTTCAATGCAACATTTTTCAATATTTCAAGAATTCATCACAATTGTATAAGAATCCATTGAAAATTTACAATCCTGAATTTTGCCGAGAAAAGTTAAAATTAAATTACGTTCCTAAGTCAATATTTAAGAATATGCAATACATGATGCAAATGGTGGAAAAATATTCTTTTATTATTTAAAATGGAGAAAATGGTTGAAATCGAGATGGTATGTTCGCAACTAAATTATTACAATACTGAATTCTTCCTTGTGGCATCTATGGGAGTTTCTTTTTTTAGTTTTCCAATTAGATTGAGTATGGGTTAGAATGAGCATTAATTAGTTGTTTTTTTGTTTATCAATCAACCAAAACCTAAAACTCCCCTTGGTTATCTGCCAATACGTAAATTTGAAGTTTACAGTAATATTTGGTTTGGTTATAGTAAAATTGGTGACTTTGGACCATTCTGTCAATACTTAAAATTGAAGTTTACAGTAATATTTAGCCATAGTAAAATTGGTGACTTCAGACCATTTTGTCAATACTTAAATTTGAAGTTTACAGTAAATTTGGTTATAGTAAAATTGGGGCAGATTTCTAAATGAAATTTACTCTCCAAAACCCCTTCCGGATTTAGGAAATGGAATATGGTTACCTGATAACAACGTTGTTTGATTTTTTTTCCCAAATCAGGAACTATGATACGATTATGGGATAACTTTGTTTGATTTTTTTAATTCAATAACAATGTTGTTTGATTTTTTTTTATTTATTTATTATTATTATTATTATTATTATTATTTTCTTCTTTTTTCCGAAATCAGGTAATGTGATATGGTTACGGGAGAACATTGTTTGATCTTTTGGCTACGGGAGAATTTGTTTGATTTATTTTTTCAACCAGAAATTAGTTAGCAGGGCTTTAATGAAATTGAAGTCAAAATTTCATAATTTTTATTGTAGTGAAATTTATTTTGAGTAAATATAAAATTATAAGGTTTAATGTTTTGTATTATGGTTATTATATGTTATAAATTAGAATTTTGTTTCTTGTGAGCAATGAGTAATTATAAATTAAGAATATAAATGTATATTTTGAAAAATATTTGTACAAGTTTAATATATGACTTTATCTCAAACTTAAAATTCTTGATAATATGAAATTTATGTGATTCATTGTAATATAAAATTTGTAAGGAAATTCAGTTTATATTGAGTAATATATAATATATGGTGTAGTTGGGTGAATGAATGAATACAAAAATTCTCACAAAATTTGTTTTCAAGAATATTGGTTAAAAAAACAAGTGTCCCGTTCTTAAAGCGTGTGAAATAGTAAAAGTTTAACTCCAACTAAACTGTAAAAATGCAGTTTAGCTACTAGCCCATTGATCCACAAACACCAATAATAATACATTCAAATTACAAATTCAACTTAAATTTACATGGAAAACACCTTCCTAAGAATACCATCTCTATTTTAATATATAAAATGTCAATGTCTTTTCACAAGATAATGGCATTTTGGGCCTATGCAATGTTAGATTTATGACATAATAGATAATAATGCATTCAAATTACAAATTCAACTTAAATTTACATGGCAAATACCTTCCTAAGAATCCCATCTCTATTTTAATATATAAAATGTCAATGTCTTTTCACAAGATAACGGTATTTTGGGCCTATGCAATGTTAGATTTATGACATAATAGTTTTTGTTTTTTAAATACAATTACATAAAAAAAAATGGTACACATGAATAGTATTAAAATACTTGTTTATTTATATATTTTACAACGTCAAAATTATATAAATTAATCAAATCATATAGATTAAATAAATTATAATTTGTTTTAAATTATTTTAATTATTTATAAAAAGATGTAATATATAAATTAGAATTATATATATTAAAAAACATATAACAAAATTTAAGATTCTTTTACTTTATTATATAGATATAAATTTTTAACTTTTAAAGAATGTATGTTGCAATATTATGAACCATGTTATTTTATTTTATTATATAGATTTTTATTGTATTTTATTATATACATCCATCAATTATTTCTTGAGAAGTTTATCGAGAACAATGAAACAAAATCAAGGAGAATTCCAACAATCTTTTTTAGTTTGTTTGTTTCTACACAAGATCAATGTGTTTGGCCATGTGAAATTCCTTGCAACCCAACCTGTGGATTTCATTTTTTTTCTTGTTAAGTTTGATTGATCTAAAAAATTGGCATGGTAATATTTAATTTCATATGTTTATTTATATATCAATATTTTTTGTTTTTTTGGTTGGAGTTGGGATTCATTTTTCTTACCAACTGGATTTCAAGTATTGGGTTCGTAATGTTTAAGTTTATAATGCTTAATTTTTTTTTTTTTTACTTTTTTTAATGCAATAAATTAACAAGTAAATATTTTATATTAAATTGTTATTAAGTTGGTATTTGAATTTTATATAAATAGTTAAAAATTATTAAATACATATCAGTTTTATATAAAATAGTTAAATGTTATTTAAAACATATAAGTTTTTGTAAAAAATAATTAAATAAAAATTATAAAAGATTTTGGTTTTTTATAATTATTATTTATATGAATTTTATATAAAATAATTAAATGTTATTAAAAGATATATATAATGAAATTTAATAATTATTATAAAAGATTTTGGTTTTTTATAAATATCATTTACATGAATTTTATATAAGATAGTTAAATGTTATTAAGAAAATATATGATGCAATCTAAAATAATTTTAATAATGATTATTAGAGATCTTAGTTTTTTTTAATATTATTTACATTAAATTTACATATTATATTTAATCTAAGAATTTGTCTAATTCTTAAAATTCTATCCATAAAAAAGTATATTAATAACTTTGTTAAATTCAATATTTTTTTTGAAAATTGAGTATACTTATTTATTTATTAGTATTTTTTTTAGCTACAAAATTAATGTTTATAAAAAATAAATGTTTAATTCGATTCTTTTATATTTTGGTTTTTTTAGGGGTATATTTTCTTGGTCAATTTTATTAGAATTTCAAAAAAATTCACTGGAATCATAAAATTAAGCTACATAGGTAATTAGCAAGGAGTAAGTGGCCCATATCCACGCATGCTTAGCTAGTTTCCATTTATTTTTTGCTAGTTTTATCATTAGTTTTAATTTAATTTTTTGCACTAGGAATCGAGACCAGGACTAAATTATCTTAGAGAGCAAGTAATCTCTATTTCCTTTGCACCTTTTGGTGACCCTGGGCATGCATATGAACGCTCTCTTTTGATAATTTTTCATCTCCCTTTAGTCAAACATTAAGTTAAATTGGAAAAATTGTAAGTGGCCCACTATCCGCACACCATTTTCTTTTCGCAAGGAACAATCAAAACATAGTTTAAATAGGGGGACGTGTAAAGGATCACCACATATCCACATCTTACAAAATTTTGTGATTGTTCACTTTCTCACACACATTGCCACACCATAAGAAAAGTAAGCCACCTTAAAACTAACCATGAGGGAACTCATTAAATCTCCCCACAGGGGCCGCAAGATAATTAATAGTTTAGGTTAGGAGCAAGGGGGTAGGCATCCAATAAGCCGCCATGGTTAGTTTACATCTTGAAACATAGAAGTTGACTTTATAGGAGCTTTAAACTCGTCTATTCTCCCATGGAAAAGAAAACCCGAGCACCATAGAGACCCGATTTAGAGGGGGTTAAACTTAGGTCCAGTGCATGCAGTATTATTTGGGGCTACTTGACCAATCTAATACTCGGTACTGGTAGCTGATTACCAAGAAGCTCAAGACTCGAATGCTCACGTGGGACTACGGTGCTTAGTGGCCAAATCTAGGGCATCCTTCCTTATAGGTGATGGTGCAGGCAGCACTAGATCCTCTTCCCATTACCTTGGTCGATTCTTTGCCTGCTAGAAGGCGTCGCTAGTTCTTTTAGGATGTTAGCCTCAATACCCACTAGAAGAT
This sequence comes from Pinus albicaulis, assembly GCA_034641835.2. Lineage (NCBI taxonomy): Eukaryota > Viridiplantae > Streptophyta > Pinopsida > Pinales > Pinaceae > Pinus > Pinus albicaulis. Next base: position 1,258,067,481 of record CM076578.1, on the reverse strand, counting down.
ATCTTAGCAAGGTCCAGTTACAATTGAGAGTATGAGGACGTTTAGGTTTTTAGGATTTTGAGTATCACGTGCAAAAACAACCATAACCATTTTTTGATTGATTGATCACATAGAAATAATCTAAAGGGAAAATTAAACCTTTTTTTTTCTCGCTTTGTTTATGTATGTGATCACCTTTTTTCTTTGATATATAATCTCTCTCCTCTCATAGAACTGAAAAATATTTCCAGAACCATACCTAGTCGACACCATAATGGACCCAACGGGACCTCGACGATCTAGACGTCTTTTGGACCTCCCCCCATTAGCGAGAGGAGTTCCAGGTCTTTCGTCATTTATGCATCAAAGACAGAACACCGCCACCCTTATCGGTTCATCCTTTGTCGGGGCATATTTAGTAGGGAACCCCAAGGGTCACCCAGTGCCACACCAGTGGAAACCCCCCCAGATTCACCACACACCACTCCCACAACCCCTAGGGTGTAGAGGAGCACTAGCCATTCGGGTATCCAGTAGAACACACAGTCGGGTACGTCATAGACTAACCCCATACCCAACCAGAACCCTGTGCTTTCACAATCTACAATGGCGCTCAACACATAGTTGCCTTTCTTAGCATATTTGAACTTAACCGGTCTATCAAAGTTAACGAATGACCCCATTTCACACATCCCCACTTGGCCCCCCATGCCCACGAAGCTCCCTTCGGACATTCCAAAATTCGAAGGGAAGCAAGCAGAAGACCCTGGAAATCATGTAATGACTTTCCACTTGTCGTGTTCATCGAACAATATTATTATTGATACTATTGGGCTAAGACTATTTCAGCGCACCTTAACTGGACCAGTTGCGAAATGGTATGTGGAGCAACCTTCTGCTACACATGGAACCTTTAGTTCCCTCGCTACTGCGTTCCTCACATATTTTCAGCTACCCATCCAGCATGATTTAGGAATGGAGTTACTGACATATTTTAGACAGACATCAGTCATCCATATCTCGGACCATCTCCATGAATGGCGACGACGTCGAAGTTTGTATAAAGCCAAACTCGACAATCAAGTTCTGCTGGACCTATTCCTGAAAACTCTCGCTACAGATATTTCGAAGGATGTGGAAACTCAAGGACCTACGTCTGAAGAGGATGCCATCAACAAATCCTAGGAACTCGAGCTGATATACACGCAGTCAGGATAAATTTATAACATCTTGCCCAACTCCCCGCGCCTGAAAACTTATAAAGAATTGCTAGGCGTGTCGAACACTGTAGACTGATTAATAGGGTCACTAACCCAAAATCACCTAGGCAATAGTAATCCGTACTTTGGTTATGCATATGATCCTAACCAGAACATCCCGCAACCAGGCTACCATTAGAGTCGTCATGCACCTTTGCAGAACATGACCAATAAGGCGTATTCGTACCATCATCAGCAAGGAGGACCATACCCTCCTACGCAGGGGACCCAATATGCATCTAGAAATGCTGACAAAAGAGCTCCCCTCCAGCAGTCATTCACAAACCAAGGACGAGGACCCCGATGTCAGTCCAGAATATCACTATCCATCGTTGTATCATTGAAGAAGGTGCATCCACATGCATCATTTCAAAGAACGTCTGACAGAAGGTAGGGTCTCCCAAACTGAAACCATCAGATATCACACTCAGAGCATACGAGAGGCGTCGTTCTGCTCCCGTCGGTCTCTATCAAAATGTCCCGGTTTGCTTGGCTGGAAAGACGGTCCTTATAGACATTGAGGTCTTGGATTCTCAACTGGATTACAATATACTCCTTGGGTAGAGTTATATCTATGCCATGTATGCCATAGCATCCTCTATCTTCTGAACCATGATGTTCCCCCACGAGGACTGCATCATTAATGTGGACCAATTGACATACCATGACAAGCGATACCTGACAAACGCCGACGTCGTTTTACCCTATGTAGACACATCTACTGAGATGCTTACATGGTACCAAGAATATGGCCCTTGCCAATTCAAACCATCGTTTATCCTCGGATCATTCCTAGGAGATCCCCCTGTCATACCAGAATCATCCGATGATATCACAAGGGCTCTAGTGTTCATGATGTCTACATCAAGCACCGAAGCCAACCAAGAGACAGAGACAAGCACTAACGAAACCGAGGCCTCTGCCACAACGGCCTCTCTATCCGATGCCATCTCCCAAACTCCTTTTCTATACCCTCCATCTTGTTTTGTGTCACAATAGGTCTTGGCAACAGTAGTTTCATCAAACGTTTCTTTTCCAATACCAGTTTGCTACCTAGTCCCACCTACCACGATGAGAGTCACAAGCATCAAATCTATAGGTTTAATCCCCCTCACTCCTGAGGAGGCCCCACCTGTTAAGGAAACGGCCGCAACCATACCATCCAGGGAAACTCCCGTCACAAAACCAATTGTCATGACCAAGAAAATCCATAAAAAGGGGAAGAAGATAGAAAATCCCATCATACAACAGGAATTACAACCTTGCACGATATGTGACATAGTAGGCCACCCTACCCATATCTACCCAGAGCTGGATGAAATAAAACCACTCCTAAGCTCCAAAAGAAATATCACGGCAAAAATTTCCCGTAAAAAGGAACAAGCCACCAAAAACCAAGGCAAGGCATTGCGCACCAACCACACGTGCGCTATCTGTAGCAATTATGGGCATTACACCCATCATTGTCCAGAAATACAACGATATAGGGATGCCTTACATGCCCTCCAACGATCATATCAAGATGATCCCTCCATGCAATCAAATGGAGAAGAACCTCGCGTCATTTTATACCTGCAGGAGGCATGACAGTCACCACAACGTCTCTCGTTTATCTTCCCTCCTCCTATCATACGTTGTGCACTCTACGATGAACATGACCATTTCATCGAAGATTGTGCAACCCTAGAGCTCATCCAAAGATGGTATCTAGTGGATCGAGTGTACTATGTTGGCCAGCGAGCAACCAGTTTTCATGTCCGATATGTTCTGGAAATCACCCATTAGAGTAGTGCCATTACAACCCTCGGTTTCTCTTAGCATTAGCCAGTTTACGCATGGCCATAGTTCACCTCTCACTAGAAGGCGACTCTGACATAGAATCCATGGATATCTCGACAAGGTCCAAGCCATCAAAAAGGTACCTCCACCTCGAACCCTCAAGCAACTACAAAGTTTGCAGGGAAAGGCCAACTTTCTCAGAAGTTTTTTCCCAGACTATGCCACTTGTGCTCAAGGATTCCTGCATCTCCTTCATCAAAACATCCCATTAAAATGGTACGATCAAGCCCAACAATCATTTTAGGCGCTGAAAGACACATTATCCTCAACACCATTAATCAGTCCCCCAGACTACAACAAGGATTACATCCTGTATCTATCAGCATCCAAGACTGATTTGGCTAGGTTATTGATCGAGGAAGGCCCAAATGGTAAGGAACCCGTAATATATTACATTAGAAAAACCTTATCAGGCCCCGCATTACGATACGAGCTGAAGAAAATACTTCCCTAGCATTAATACACGCAGTCCAAAAACTTCGCTACAACATTATCTTAAGGACTACAACAGTCATCGCAAATATTAACCCCATCAAATACCTAAAAACGCGTCGTTTAACGAACCATAAGTATGCTCGCTGGTTAGTCATTATGTAAGAATTAGACTTACAGTTTCGCTCCCCCAAGAGTAAGAAGGCTTTAATTTTAGCTGAGTTCATCATGGACCTCCCAAGTTAGACCAAAGGATCACCAGTCAACGATTTACTACTGGATGAACATCTCTTCCTAGTAACGACCAATCTCTTATGATCTTGCTTATCGCACAATGTGATATAAGATCCCCTCAATATTACTTAAGCCCAAAGTGGTTTACCTAAAAAGTATAAAATATTTACCTAAAGGTGAGACTTCCATGCTTAGTGATATGCATTAATCAAGACAATAATATTTACTCAATCTAAATTAGTTTCAATGCAATTTTATAGGTATTTTAAGGATGACTAAGTGAGAGAAAATTAACGAGTTGGAAGTTGAAGACCCAGAGGATATGATAATATTTTCAGCTGAAGACTTAACATGGATAGAGGCTGATGGGGACCAAGTTGCATTTATCCATATTGTCGACTTCTTGATTTTATAAGTGGAGAGGAATCAAATGAATTGGCACCCACTCAGTTTCTTCTTAAGTCTCATCGAATTAAAAATGTAGAGGATATCAAACACACATATTGTTCAACATATCTGGAGTATGCTATGTGAGTCTCTATATATTTTTTCAATATACGTATAATTATTTCAATATGCATAAATGTTATATCTAATTTGTTGTAATTTTTTTACATATAGTTATTGGTGTGCATATGGTCCGGGGTCACAAAAGAAAATTATCAGTGCATCCTCATATCAAAAGACAATGCATCCTCATATCAAAATACAACCTGCAATCAACATGAATGTATTAAAGTTGGTTGTCAATGTCACTTCATTGTGCGACGACTTCAACTTAGACCAGATGATGCTGTAATAATATACACTGCATGTAGGCATATTGATCAATCTAATGTTGTTTTTCATGGGAAAGATGAAATCGGTAAGCCTATGTGATTCAATTATGCACCACATTTAACAAGGGATATGCGATCTAGTGTCCAACATTTCGTTCAAAGAGGTTTTAATGTTGCAATGATATGGGACAAGTTCATCTCTGATGTGAAGGAAGGATCTGGTGAGTTATACATAGGGATATCTCGAGGTACATACATGACAAGACAGGATATATTAAACATTTACAATGATACCATAAGGCTAGAGTATGTTAAAGATCAAAGTGATCCAAACAGTGTAGAATGTTGGTATAAGGAAAACCCTAAGAGTGTTTTCTTCTACCAGAAACAAGATATTGTTGAAAACATCCCTTTTATCATAGGCATACAAACAAAGTGGATGTGTTCAATGATGATAAAATACTCTCACAATAATATTATCTCAATGGATTCAACACTTAGTACAAATAAGTATGGGGTGAGTACATATTTATTCTAAATCCGATTCATTTATTCAATATCATATTAATGCATGTATCTTATATAATTATAATTATGCACATTGTTTGTAATGTAGTATCAACTTTACACTTTAATGGTTTTCGACGAACATCACAATGGCGTTCCAGTAGCTTGGGTGATATCATCACGAAATACTATAGCTGATATTTCTAAATGGATATTGGCCTTATTTTCCTTTGGAAAGAAAGAGCGACCAGATTGGCATGTTCAAGCCTTCATCACAGATGATGCTACTGCTGAAATTGAAGCATTAAGGTGATGCATTTATTCTTTTTATCAGAGGCATAAATAATATTGTTAATGTATATTCTCTCTAAAAATTATGTTATTCCAGGTCTTCAATCAACTGTAAAATATTATTATGTGTGTGGCATGTTCGTTGTGCATGGTTGAAGAATGTTGGAAATAAGGTTCGTGGAAGGGAAAACCAAATCCGCATTTTTCATACTTAGGAGAAATCATGCACACATTTCAAGATGATAGCTCTGTAAAAAAGGCAGTTGAAATTTTATTTGAAGACTTCAACGAACATAAAAAGTTTTTGGATTATTTTAAAACCACTTAGTTAGGCAACAAAAAAATATGTAAGTTTCTTGTTGGTGGTTTTAATGACTCTATTTTGCATGTCACATGTATAGTTATTAATACATAACTAATAAATTTCTTTCTACAGATATGTGGGCAAAAGCATATATAAAATTTCCACATTCCAATCAAGATACAAACAATGCAATTGAATCTTACCATAGGTATATCAAGGAAAGGTACCTATGTGAGAAGAACAATGCATGCCATAGACGAGTTGATTGGTTAATCTATGTGTTGTTGAAAAATGTTGTATTATATTACAATCATATGCAACGTTTAAAAGAAGTCGGTTTTGTATGACCCAGGAAAATTGAGGAACAATTGAATTCATCCAAGTGTAGAGCTAACCAAATCCAAAATGAAGATTGTGTGCCTGGTGACAAGAGTAACGATGATTATTGGGTTCGTAGCCAAAATAAGGATACTCGTGACATTTGGTACAATGTCATTTACAAGGGTTCTAATCTACACTTCTGTAATTGCAATTGGACCCTAAATGAAAATATATGTAAGCATGTATTGAAAGTTGAGATGTTGAACACTGTTATCGATGAAATAGGTAACCGCACTGTTACCTAATTTTTTTTGGTAGCATAAAAAACACCCAATTTTGAAAAGTGGTGATGCAGAATCACCCTTTTTTTGTGTGCACATTTTAGACACTCGAATATTTTTATTTATGAAGTATCAATATTTGTTTTATAATGTTAGTGATTTTCATGCTAATTTTTATTTATGAAGTATGAATATTTGTTTTAAAATGTTAGTGATTTTCATGCTAATTTTGAAAGGTATTGATGCAGCATCAATTTTTTTTTTTTTTTTTAGAGCGGTGATTTTCATGCTAATTTTGAAACGTATTGATGCAGCATCAACCTTTTTTTTTTAGAGTGGTGATTTTCATGTTGGTAATAAAACACAAAACTTAGATAATATATATATATATATATATATATATATATATATATATATATAATAAAAAAACCAATAAAAATGTTAAAAAAAACAAAATTAACTCGTAATATATATATATATATATATATATATATATATATATATATATCTCAAAACAAATGACAAAATTTGAAAAAAAAAACACATAATTTAAAGAAAAAAAACAAAAATTGAACCAAAAAATTAAAAAAAAAAAACTTAAAAACATTTTTTTCTAAGTTATTAAAAAAAACCATATAATTAAAAAAAAAAAATTAAAATAGAAAATTTAAAAATAATTAAAATTACAAAATTAAAATTTAGATTAAAAAAAAAAAATAAAAAAATAAAAAAAAAAATTTAAATTAAAAAAAAAATAATAATAAGAAAATAAAAAATACAAATTTTAAAATTAACAAAAAAAAAAAAAAGAAAAAAAAGAAAAAAGAAAAAAAAGAAAAAACCACGTGCAAATAATTAAAAAATAAATATACATAAATTTAGTGTTTTTTTTTTTTTTTTTTTTTTTAAATGAAACAATTTATAAATTTTAAAATGAAAAACTAAATAAACTAAAAAATTAAAGAAAAAATTTAAATTAAATTAAAATTTAATAAATTTAATAAATAAATTTTAAATTTTAAAAAATAATTAATCTAAAATTTTAAATTTAAAAAAGAAAATAAAAATAAAAATAAAAAATAAAAATAAAATTTAAAATTAAAACAAATTAAATTTAAAATAAAAATAATTGAATAAATTTTTTTTTCAAGAATGAATAGTATCGAGAAATGACTCCTAGAATAGTCACATGCAAATGTAAAAGAGATATGTTTTCTGTAATAATAATTAAAGTCATCACTTTGGAAAGGTAAAATGATTTGTTTTCCCAGATTATTAAAGTAATGCAAAAGAATGAGAGTATTAGGAATATTGAAGATTCCAGCTTGAGTCACTTCTAACAAAACATGAGTAGTTTGGTTGACCAAATTATTTCATTCATATAATTGCAAAGAGTATCTTTTTCCTCTCCCTTCTGGTGGAAGGTTGAAAATCTCTAAAGACTATGTTCTTCATGTGCTGATGCAGTCTTTGCTAAATCCCGTGATTCAAAATCGACAATACATATTAAGCAGATAAATAAACATCATAGATTTTGATAATTTATTGGGGCCGTGGCCAGCCTCCACCGCCCCCTGGGCGGGAGGCTGGGTGGCACCACCATGCATGACCTAATTTTTTTTTTTTTTTTTTGGAATCGGCCTCCCGCCCAGGTGGCGGCGGAGGCTGGAATCGGCCTCTCGCCCAGGGGGCGGTGGAGGCTGGGTGGCGCCACCATGCATGACCTAATTTTTTATTTTTTATTTTTTATTTTTATTTTTATTTATTTATTTATTTATTTATTTTTTTCCGGAATCGGCCTCCCGCCCAGGTGGCGGCGAAGGCTGGGTGGCGCCACCATGCATGACCTAAATTTTTTTTTTTTTTTTTCAAAAGATTTAAAGTTATTTGTTTTTAATTTAATTTTTATATTTAAAATTTAATTTATTTTTTGTTTTTTGTTTTTTTTTTTTATAAATTTTGTTTTTATTTTTTATTTAATTTTGTTTTGTATTTTTTTTTGGTTTTGTATTTTGTTTTTAATTTTTTTTTCTTTTAATTTTGTTAATAATAATAATAATAATTATTATTATTTTTAAAAATTTAATTGATTTTTTTTTCTTTTAATTTTTCCATAATTTTTCTTTATTATTAAATTTTATGTTTAGTTTTTTTAATTTAATTTTATAAAATTTAATAAATTTTGTATTATTATTATTATTATTATTATTTTTTAATTTTTTATTTTTAATATAAATTTATTTGAATTTAATATTTTTTTTTAAATGTTTTATTTTTTTTTATTTGTTTTTGTTAATTATATAAAATTTTTATATTTTTATATTTCAATTAAAATTGTGTATTTAAATTATTTATTTATTTATTTTTATTTTTATAAATTAAACTTAAATTTTTAAAATTATTATTATTATTATTATTTTTTCTTCAAAATTTATTTGTTTATTCATTTATTTATTAGAATTTAATATTGCCGTAGTCTAACTAGCCAGAGGAATCGCTCTGAAAATCATGAAAATTCCGATAAGATTTTCAGAAAATCCGGCAGGAATTTTTCTAAATCCATGTTATAACTATCAAAGTTTAATATTTTGGGTGTCCTACATGTTTTGGATGGTGCTGAATCCATTTCCAATGTCAAAATCAGGATTCAAACGCTGTTTCTGCAAGATTTTTAAAATTTTTTTGGCCCGGATTCCGGCCAATTTTAACCGTCCGGGCAATTCCTCCGGCTCGTTAGACGACTCCTTTAATATTTTCATCTTTAAATTTAACTTGTTATTTTAATATTAACGTTTTTTTTTTTAATTTAACAAAATCATATATATATATATATATATATATATATATATATATATATATATATATATATATATATATATATATATATGTTCATATATTTAAGTTCGTATATATATATAAAATTTAATTTAATTTAATTTTTATTTTTTGTTTATTTTTTTAAAATTTAAATTTAATTTATTTGTTTTTTTAATATATATTTTTTTAAATTTAATATTTTTATTGTATTTTATTTTTAATTAATTTTTCTTTTTTACTTTTAATTTAAATAATTTATTTATTTATTTTTTATATTTATTTAAATTTAATATATTTCTTTAAATTTAATTTTTTGTTTTTAATTTTAATTTTTTTTTGGTTTTTAATTTAATAAATATTTTTTTGTTTTGTTTTTTTTTTTTTTTTAAATTTAATTTCTATATTTTATTTTTTATAATTTCCTTCCTTTTTATTTAATTATTTATTTTTTAATTTAATATTTTTAATTTTTATATATTTTTAAATTTTAATCTTTAAATTTATTTATTTATTTTTATTATTATTATTTTTTTTCTCTTAAATTTTAGGTTTTTTTAAATGTTTCAATTAAAATTTTTATTTTTTTATTTTTTAATGTCTATATATTTTTAAATTTTAAGCTTTTAAATGTTTTTATTTTTTAAATTTATCTTTTTTCTTAATTTTAGGTTTTTTTTAATGTTTGAATTTTAAAAATTAAAAAATGTTACTTCTATTTTTAAAAATGTCAAAAGTATGACACATTTTTTTTTTTTTTTGGTTATTCCAGCATCAACTGGTTTTGTTTTGAGGGTGTTTTGTCAATCCTTTTTTCAAGAAGCGATTTTGTTTTTAGCATAATTTTATAAAATGTTGAAATTTGACTTTTAAAAAAAAACAAGTGCGTTCTGGAATACACATTTTTTTTTGTTTGGTGTTTTTTCATGTTTTTTGAGTCTTTTTGGGCTAGAGTTCCCGTTTTGAGGTCAGGTTACCTATTTCATCAGTAACAGTGTTGTTGGTGAGTAACACTATTTTGGGTGAAAATGTGCTACCTAGTGTCACTAATCCTACTACAGAAAGGCTTAATAGTTTATTTGATTTGAACGAAACACCTATATTGGGCCCAGAAATCCAAACAATACTTCTACCATGCTTTGATTCCCCTCCCAATCTGAATTATCATAATGAATTTAGAGAATTGACGATTTAGAGAATTTAGCGTATAATTTTGACTCAACCAATGTACGACAAGATAGTGCATTCTCCGAAGATTATGAGATGAAACATGTTAACTCATTAACTCATGAGAAATTGAGATCCATGACACCTACAAATTTGGAACAGGAATATGCATTGAAAAACTTGGTAGACAAAGCGTGTCAATAATACAACAAAATGTTTTTGAATTCTATAACTCCATCCAAGATCACTACCAAGAGAAAGCATAGTTTCTTGAGCCCAACAAATAAGAAAAGGCGATGTGGTCGCAAGTCAAAATTAGGGAAAGATAAACTACAATTTGAAAGGGTTGGACGAGTTCATGCAAAAAAAAAGAAGCATGGATGAACAACTGGAGTTATCTTATAAGAAAAAAAGAAACGTGGAACACATGCTTGAGTTAGTGCAACATTCTATTATAGAAAAAATTGGTAAGGAAATTTGATATGCATTGTTTTACATGATATGTGATATATTGTAATTTTCAATACATTTGCATAACTATCTGAACTTTTTTATTGTTACAGTTGAGGGACCAACATCTCACAATGTTCCAACTTGTCAAATTAGATTATTTGTTGAACAAGTTATTGAAAAAAGATCTACCATTGGAAACACTACTCCAACCATTAGCATCCCAATTTCGTCCCCGAAGGTGCTTCCCCCTATTGTACAACCAATGGAGATGTATCGTCGCCCACACCCATCACCTATTTCCTTAATAAATTCTTCTATGCCTATAAAAACCTCTCCAAATCCTTCCCAATGCTCGCCCCTACCATTTAGTCATCCACAATTCTCATTATTTCGATCATCCACTCCTAACATTCCAATTCCCCCCCCCCCCCCTAGTTTGATTCCCCGCCCTATGGTGATTCCCACTATCGTACAACCAGTGGGGTTGTATAAACGCCCACACCCACTACCTTTTTCCAATTTCAATTCTAGCATGCCTTTATCCATCACCCCTGAACCATGCCTATATCCATCACCAAGTGCCCCGCCATCTACCCAGGAAGGGAAGTATTCTCCATTGCCTTGGATATTTACGGTGAGAATGAGTAGTTGATCAAAATCTTATCATGAATTAATGAAATTTATTCTATGCATTTTATTTTTTACAGCTAATTGATTAATTTAATTTTTGCAGAATTATCAATTTGGAAATGCACTTGGGAGTGCCAAGAGGGGAGAGGGTGACTTATAGATCCATATTATATATCAATCATGATGCCATTTTTCCATTATGTCATTTATGGGCATGAAATTCTATTATCTATGTTGGGAATGAAGTTCGATTTTGTAAAAAAGAAAAATGTATAGTTGGACCAATTTTCAATACAAATACATGAATATAGACTTGTATTTATGACAACATATTCATTACCTTTTAAATTCATGATGTTGATTTGATGTTCTACTCTATCAATGTGAAATTACTTTTGATGAATTTAGTTAGAATGGATTTATCTTTTCTATTTACAAATTATCAGGTTTGCATGTTAAGTTACTTTTATATTTATATCTTGCTCGATGTTGAATTCATGGAAAAACATATCATTACCATGGAACTTTGCTTATTTATAATAATAGACGTATCATGTACATTTAAAGAACATGGAAAAATTTAGGTGCTAATATTAGCAAGTGGGCTAATTTTCCATGTTTTAAAAAAAAAAGATTCACCAATTTCCATATTTTCTAAAAAATGATTCGCCCAAAATTTTTGAATTATTTTTTTTACACTAAAAATTGTCAATATTTTATAGATACAACATAAAATCATTAGAAATTTCAATACTTTTACAAATATATTGCCTATCATTTTATAGTTTTCATATTAGGAACTAGGAATATTCGTCAAAGGTTCTAAATTTTAAGATAAATTTTTATTTTCAAAATTTTCCCTGGAATAGAACATATATAATGTACATCATAGTGATGTAAATGTATCATGTACATGAAATTAATCTTATGCGTTTTTTTTTACAACTAATTGATTAATGTAATTTTTGTAGCAATATCAATTTACAAATGCACTTGGGAGTGCCGAGAGGGGCGATGGTGACTTATAGAACCATATTGTAGACAAATCACAATGCAATTTTTTCATTATGTCATTTATGGGCATGATATTTAATTATTAATGTTGGGAATGAAGTACCATTTTGCAAAAAATAAAAACATATAGCTGGACCAATTTTGAATACAAATACATAAATTTAGACTTGTATTTATGAAAACATCTTCATTGAATTTTAAATTCATGATGTTGATTTGATGTTATATTTTATCAATGTTATATTATATACTTATCGAAGCTAAGTATATAAGGAGGTTAAAGTTGTGCACAAATTTTGTATATGCACATATATGGAAGTTGCGTATATATGTAAGTTGTGCATATCTTTTCTATATGTGTATATCTTCTGTATATGCACATATAAAAGGGTTGAGCACATATAGAAGTTTTGTGCATCTTTTGTAATACACATACACAAGTCTTTATATATGTGTATATCTTCCGCATATGCGCAACTTCCGTATATGCTCATATCTTTTGTATATCATTAGGGAAATTTTGAGGTTTAAAATGGGCCTCCTAAGGAAATAATAAAATAATAGCTAAACCAATAAAATAATATTTATAAAATTTTAATTCACTTTTTGCACCACAATCCATGTAACCATAGTTAAATTCAATTCAAAAGTTGTACCAAAATAAAATTAATAAAAAAATTGTATTGATTTGACTATAAATAAGAATGAGCTTTTCAAGAAAAAATCATTATCATTGAACAACTAATGCATTTGTCCTTTGTACTTAAATAGCTTAAAATAAAATATAAATATAAATTTATAAATTCTTAATTATATTATATGCTATTAATTAAAATTTATATTATTTAAATTGTATAATAAAATGTAATTAATATACTATATAAAAATAATATAATATAATAAATGTATAGGGATATGCATTGTTTCTTTCAAGAAATATGAAATGACAATAATATATTTTTATTCAAAAAGTGTGAAATGACATTTATTATGAGCACTTTACTTTGACTTTAAAAGTACTTAGAGCACTACCATGGTTAACCATGAGTTTTCATCCACCATTGAGAATGTGACAAGTAAGTACCTTTAACTCAAGCAATGCCACCTCAACCATTAGGGATGATGTCATCCCCTAAAATGTGATTGGTTCTCATAAAGTGAATTTTGATTGTACATTTTTCTTAGGAGGCCCATTTTAGACCTCAAAATTTCCTTAATGGCAGAAGTTCCGTATATGCGCATATCTTCCGTATATGCATAACTTTCGTATATATGCATATTTTTTTATCACATATCTTCCATATATGAATAGCTTCTATATATGTGCAACTTCCTTATATGCACATATCTTTCGTATATGCGTATATCTTCCGTATATGCGTATATATTTTGTATATGCGCAATTTTTGTAAATGTACATATATTTTGTATATGCACTTCTTCCATATATTTGTATATATTCAGTATATGCACATATACAGAAGGTATGTGCATATATAGAAGATGCAAATATACATAAGTTGCACATATACGAAAGTTATGCATATATAGAGACTTGTGTATGCATATTACGGAAGTTATGCGCAACTTCTGTATATATGCATATCTTCTGTATATGCACATATACAAAAGTCATTTGCATAAAAGTTGCACATATACAGAAGATATATGCATTTATGGAAGATATGCACACATACAAAAGATATGTGGAATATATAAGTTGTACATGTATGGAAGATGTGAAATTATGGAAGTTGCACAAATTTATATATTTTCATATTTTGTATCGCATATCTTTCATATATGCATAGCTTATGTATATGCGCAAGTTTTGTAAATGTGCATATCTTTCGTATATGCACAACTTCCGTATATGTGAATATATTCAGTATATGTGAATATACGGAAGATATGTGCATATACAGAAGATACACATATAAATAAGTTACACATATATGGAAGTTGTGCATATACTGAAGTTGCACATATATAGAGACTTGTGTATGCATATTACAGAAGTTATGCACAACTTCCGTATATGTGAAAATCTTTAATATATGCGCAACATATGTATATGCGCATATGAGAATGTGCATATACAAAAGATATTTGCATATTATGGAAGATATGCGCACATACAGAAGATATGCAGATATATAGAAGTTGTACATGTATGAAAGATGTGCAAGTACGGAAGTTGCACAAATTCTATATATTTGCATATTTTGTATCACATATCTTCCATATATACATAGCTTATGTATATGCGCATATATTCTGTATATGCACAACTTCCTTATATGCACATATCTTTCGTATATGTGTAACTTCCATATATACATATATCTTTTGTATATACGCAAGTTTTGTAAATGTGCATATCTTTCGTATATGCACTTCTTCTATATATGTGCATATATTCAGTATATGGGCATATACGGAAGATATGTGCATATACAAAAGATACACATATACATAAGTTGCACATATACAGAAGTTGCGCATATATAGAGACTTGTGTATGCATATTACGAAAGTTATGCACAATTTCCGTATATGCGCAACTCATGTATATGTGTAAATATTTTGTATATGTGCATATCTTCCGTATATTCGCATATCTTCCGTATATGTGCAACTTTCGTATATGCGCATAATTTTTCAAATATGCGCAACATCCGTATATGCACATATCTTCTGTGCCTATAATAAAGAATTACATATACAGAAGAAGCACATAGACGAAAGACATGCACATATACGAACGTTATGCAAATATGGAAGACATGTGCATATATAGAGGTTGGAGTTCCGCACAACGTCAGTATAAGCACATATCTTTCGTATATGTACAAATTCCGTAAATGCACATATAGTCCATATATGTAAAACTTCTATAAATACACATATATTCCGTATATGCACAAATTCTTTATATGCATATACACCGAAGTTGCGCACATATGAAAAAACTATGTATGTATGGAAGTTAGAGTTGTGCATGGGTATGTGCATATATAAAATTTGTGAATATACGGAAGATATGAGAATTTACGGAAGATGTGTGCATATATGAAAGATATGCTCATATACAGGATATGTACATGTACGAAAGAAGTGCAAGTGCGGAAGATATGTGCACATACAGAAGATATGCTTATATACAGGATCATTGGCCACCACCATTCTACCTGCTTCGGGGTCTAATCATTGGCCTATTCAACTGCAATGGTCCCGCCTTAGTGCAGGAAGCAACAAGCCCTTCTGCTTTGAACAATTTTGGCTCACTCATCCTTTGCAACGTCATTTACAAGCTCATATCAAAAGTGATAGCCAACAGGCTCAAACCTATCCTCCCACTGCTTATATCACCCAGGAAAACATGATACGTTGAAGGAAGACAGATACTGGATGGCATCATCCTAACGCATGAAGTCATCCACTCTCTGAAAATGCAGAAAAATATAGGTATGCTTCTCAAAATCGATCTCTCCAAAGCATTTGATAAACTCAGTTGGACTTATATCCGTTAAGTGCTCCTGGCCTTCAACTTCAGTCCCACTTGGATCAGATGGATCATGAGTATGCTCTCCTCCCACTTTTTCTCCATTTTGGTCAACGGTTTACCCTCTCCCACCTTCTCTCCCTCAAGAGATATATGTCAGGGTGACCCCCTCAAGAGGTATCAGTCAACTATAACGGAGCCTCAAAAGGCAATCCGTGCGAAGATGGTTTTGGAGGAATCTTTCGTGACTCTGAAGGCGCCCTCTTGCTCATCTTCTGTGGATCCATTGGTCGGGATAGCAACAACTCTGCTGAACTGGAAGGACTCATCCAAGGCCTCAACCTTGTTGAGGAGAACGATCTCTTCTCCCTGGAGGTTCAAGGGGACTTTGAGGTTGAAGGGTGCTCAACATGATTGATTCAGGCTGCCACTTGGCCTCATGTCTTGGGGGAAAATGGCCCCTCCATGTGACCGAACTTGCCTCCCGCGTGAAAGTTTTCAATGCAGAGAGGATGCCAACACCTGAAGCAATTACACCTCTCCCTCGATCTCTGCTCCTGCAACTTCCCTCTTGGCCATTTATGGATCATGGATCCTGTGTTTATTCCCATTTGTGCATATGCTTCTCATTCTCTACCACCCTCCTCTGTCATATCTCCGTCTGCTGCTCTGCTCCTCCTTTGTCTCACTCTGAGCCTTCTGCTCTAGGCCAGCAGTCCCCCCTTCCGGCTGAGACAATGCCCAGAAGGCACTGGATGCAATTCCATCGCGGATGAGGCAGGGGCTCTCCCTCCCACCCTCCTATTCTTGCAATGCCTGTAAGCTCCATATCCATTTATGTTTCCATGGAAGAGCCTGAGGTTCTCGACCCACATTTGCTCTCTGCCCAGTTCTTGATTCATCTCCCGGAGGAGTAGCTCCACCTCTCCAACTCTGGTAGCAGAAATTGCCTCCACAAATACGCTCTTTCACGCTCCTCCTCCCCTATACCAAGGAAATTCTTCAGCTTCCCGGTCAAGCAACTAGTGGAAGACTCGGATAGCGGTGGAAGAAGCCCAACGGAGGACTCATAGAAAAACAATGCAGAAGAGGATCATGCGGCACCCTCAGTTTCGACAAAGCCAATCGATTTGGTCTCCACCTCAAATCCGGAGAGAGGCCCCCAGCTCTCAAAGAAGGACATTGAGACCATGTCCGAATATGGATGCTTCATAATTGAGGAGAATCCTCATAAGGAGCACCATGACATCCAAAACCGGTAGCTGCAATTCCTTGGAGCTCCTCCTCTTCAGTTTACACATGTTCTTTCTTAGCTTTAATGTCCATTTTTATCTCTGTATGCATACTTTGTCACTTATGCTTATGCTAATGGTTGGTCCCCTGGAAGAGAAACCCATATTTTGAATCTCTGAAATCATTAAGGGCTAGTTTCCCCATGAAGGGAAACCCATTTTTTGACTGTTTGTTCTGTCTTCAACCAACATGGGTTGGCTAGTCCAGCAATCTGTGTCATGAAGTTTGATTGTAATTTTTTTACACTATAATAGAAATGAGCACTACTTAGAAAAAAAAAACAAATAATTCTTTGTTGAATTTTCACTTTTGATAGAGATATGTGATTTTATAGTGATTTCAGTTTAAAAGTAACAAAAAAAAATGATTTAAATCTAATGAATAATGTTTATAGCAAAGTGAATATTTCAAACACATATTTATAAGATTACAAATTGAAAAGGTGTGAAGAGAACAAATTAATTCATCTATATATATTTTGATCACGGTGTCTCCTTATGTACATATATGTATGTATATGATAAGAGTATGTACATGAACCCATAACAAAAAATAGATGGATAAATAAATTTTTTTTTTCATAAACTATAATTTGAGGTGAAGTTTAAACTTTATAAACTTTTTCTAATCAAATTATTATGTGGATAAAATCCCTTATTTCACAAACAACCATAAATTTAAAATTAAGGTATTATATTTATTATTAAAATAATTTTAAATTTAACCAAAAAAATTGATTTCAATTTAACCAGTATTTATGAATTCTAATCAAATTATTATGTGGATAAAATCCCTTATTTCACAAACAACCATAAATTTAAAAATAAGCTATTATATTTATTATTAAAATAATTTTAAATTTAACCAAAAAAAAATTGATTTCAATTTAACTAGTATTTATGAATTCATGACATGATATACTTTGTAATAATATTCCATCTTAATCTTAAAAAAAAAACAATTTAAATTGCATTTTTATAAAATATGCTTTATTAAAATATTTTTATAATATATTAAGTTATATCTTATAAAAAAATAAGTTATAGCTTAATTACAATTATAAATTTATAATGGGGCATATGCTTATATATACAATAGACTAGGATGACGATATAAATTAAATTGTTAGTAAGTGTTGATAGACATCAAAGACTTACCTCAAAATACATTTCACATGCTAAAATTTAAAAGAAAAAACATAAAAATTTACTTATTATTATTAGTAAAATAATTAAATATGGATAATGTATTTAAAAGAACATGTAACAAAATTTTTAACCATGTAGATTTAACATCACTTTACCATGGAGAATCTTAATTTATAAATGGATTTTGTTACGCTATGGTCATTTTTAAAAATTATTAATTTAATTAAAAAAACAAAAAGATATAACTAGTTTCAAGATAAATCTCAACTTTTAATTTATGAATATGCTAACATATTTATGGAGGTTAAATATTTACCATCTACTTTATAATTAATGATATTTAAATTAAAATTTTGAAAATTATATTACAAAATAAACATGTCTATTAAAATAATAATGTACATCAATTTATTGTAATAAACATCAATAATGTTAGTGACTTAAAAAACATTCCAACAATAATGTATGCAGCCAATGGACTTATCATATTGATGCATTTCCCATAGGGTAAAGAAGAAAACTTAGTAGGGGTAGTGATTAAGGAATAAATTTATAAGAGTTTTCTTATGTTTTTTTTTTTTAATGGAGTATCAAAAAGGGATCTTGTTGTATGTGAAGGATGTGGAATTATATTATTTGCAAATAATCATTCTAATAAATTTAAGGTAGGATTGGGGAGACATGAACTAATTATGAAGAATTCATTACACACTAATATTGTTTCCCCTAAAGGAAAAATGAATTAATGGGTTACACTTGTTTGGTGGCTCTCAAGTTGTTATAAAATGGGTAAAAAATGAACAAATATGTAGTAAGGCATTTCTAAATTATGTCTTGGAAGATTCCAAAGGTTTGAGAGTGTTTTTCAACCATATTTCTCTTCAACATGTGTGTAGAAAGAGAAATATGGAACTTTAGGTTTACTCAAAATTAGAATATTATGCAACATGTTACTTGGAGGACAACAAAAATAAGAATGAGCAGGGTTTATAATATTATCACCCTCCTTTTCATGACATAGATGATAACAAAAATAGGAATGAAAGATATTTCTAAATTTATTTATTTTCTGTATGTAGAGGAATAATCCAGTATAGGGTTGATTCCAATGACTACCACTACTTATGTTTACAAGAACACGTGAATCAAAGGGATTTGAACCTCAAAACTCCCCACATATAAGATTTCATTTTCACTAGCTTCCGAATTAGGTTTCCCATGGGGATGGAAGAAATTTCTAAATATTTTCACCTTCTTTTCCATGAAATAATGGTGGGAACACAAAAAGCTATTATTTAAGGTTCTTCTTATCTCTCATCAAATCTTATTCTTTAACAATTTTAATCATATGATTTTTTATATCCAAATATTAAAGTGATATCTCGACTATGGAAAATATATCATTTTCTAAATAAATAAGTCCTAATGGAATTTATTTGAATGTAATATATTCAATAAAACTAAAAAATAAATATAATTTTACTGGTTAAAAAGTTTTGAAAGGTTTAAAATAAAAACTATAGCCAAAAATGTTTATTTAGTAAATTTAAGGAAATTGTTACAGATTATGTGTCATATTACTATCTAGATATTTTTTTAATGCAATTTGAGTTATTCTACATCTAATAATATTGATCTGAAATCGTGAGAACAAAGAATTTCTCATATAGAGATTGACTGTAGGGGCATTCACCGGATATTTCACCTTTACTAGAAAGGATGAATCCGAAGGCTACCTGGCCCTTCTACAGACTCTGCCTAAAGAAATAAAATGTAATCACAAAGATCCGATCAATGAAAGTATTTGTTTTAACTGCAAAGTATTCATTGATCCAACTTTAATGTGTGAATAGACAAGTATACATATTCTGCAAGTGAAGTGTAGTGTTTTGAAGATGAACTAACAAGTTTTGTTCTCTGTTTAAACCAGCTTGGGAAAAGATAGCTTATAAAAATTTACTGTTTAAAGGAGCAGAATCTGAAAATATGCAGCAAAATTATACATTATGACAGAAAATAATTGTTTAAGCGGTTCACCTCTCTCTTGGGCTACCTCCGCTGGGTCCAAAAGCCTCTAATTAGGCTTTTTATCCTTATGGAAAAATGGAAAAATACACTGCAAAAATAGATTCAGAAGACCCAAATCAGTCTAAAATGACTAAACATTCACCTCCATTGGATGAAGGTAGTCCAAAACAGCTCTTTTTCCCTTAGGCCCTGGTGGCTCCACGACCAAAAACGCTGGTAAATTCTTGGTTAGAGTGCCCTGATGGCTCTGCAAACACTTCCAACAGCTTCAGAATGATCTCTACACCCAAAATCAAAAAAAAATTCGTCTCAAAAGGCCTCTCCTAGCCAAAGTTATGCCACATTTACTCCATCTGCCAGTTGGCCTAAACAAACTCCAGTTAAATCTGGCTGACTGCCAGATAACTCCGCCAAAATAGTGGCGGCGCTAAAATTTAGGGGTCCGCCATAATACCGCCAACTGTTGGGGGCTAGTGGATAAGGTCCACGTGACCCATTTTGGCGCTGTTTGTTTGAACGGTTGAGTTTTTAAATGGCATATCATAAAGTTTGAAACCGCCATATTAATAACCTCTGCGCTTGGTGCTAACTCCACGGGACCATTCCCGAATTCATTGCGCGCCAACGGTTTTACCTTTTGGTTCCGCGCTGTGGGTTATATGGAATAGGGGGCTGGCCCCCTTTTGGGCCCCGCCCAAACCAACCGTAAACATTAAATATAAATGCGTTGCATTATTTTAACAAGCATCAAACCGTGGTCCAACAGTTAGACCGTTGGGTTGCCTCTGCCGTGACCCATGTTCAAACCTCACCGCTGCCATATAAAAACTTTTGAACGCACATTTCCAATCCGCCTTGGGGCCACGTGGCGGCCTCCGGGTTGGCCACGTGGCGCCCGATGATTGGATGCCACCGAAATATTCCCCAGAATATTTTGCAGAATATTCCACGAAATATTCTCAGAATATTCTTTTTTTAATAAAATTTTTTCATAAAGTCAATTTGGCCTTTTTTAATTGAAATTGACAAATCTTTGAAGCTGAATATCTTCTGCATACGGCGTCGGATTTGAGTGCCGTTCGCGGCGTTGGGATCGTATCGCTGAGCTCTTTCCAGTCGATCTGTTTTGGAGCAATTCTGAGCAACTTCAATTTTGAGCATTTTTCTACAAGAGACTTGATCTCCTGATCACACCTCCCAAATGGGAAGCTTTTAGACCCTCAAAAGCTTTCTGATTACTGAAAATGATGATGTGGAGACTGATTATCCACTCTTCCACCCTTGAACAACTGAAATCTACCCGATTTCATCAACTGAAGCTTTTGAGAAAATGACAATCTGTCTCTGGAATCAACTGATCTACCATTGCTAAGATTGACGGAGTCATGTTGCAAATGATTAAAATTTGCAGAAAAACAATTGTAATTTGCAGAAAACAAACTTTCTCTACATTGATCAAACTTCCAGAAAGACTTAAAATGACCTTCACCTTGCAAACTGTTCCCATGGCGAATTCTACCATTCTGAAATCAACTTTTTCCCATGCTGAATGGCGTGTCCTTCTTGCTTGCACTGCTTTGCTTTGACACTTCATTCACTGCATTGGCTGACCCAAAAGGTAATTTTTGCAACATAACATCATCTTCTTTCAAAGACAAACTGTTATCAAACTGAGACAAATCATTAGCAACATCATAAAATGGCAAATGCTCAAAATCTGGTCGTTTCAACATCAACAAAGTTAGACTTTGATTTGCATTAACCAGTCTCTTCAATTGACCTGCATGGAGTAATGAAGATTCCAGCTTCTTCTTGTGAGCTCTCACAATGTACTCTTTACCATCTTTGAACAAGTGATACTTGTTTTCATGGCGATGAAAGATGGCCTTCCTGTCAAATAAATAAGGACTTCCCAAAACAATACCCGAGATATCAAGCGACACCACGTCAAGTTCCACTGTGTCAATAAAGTATGCAGTTATTGCAAAGCGCAAGATGCACTTTCTTGAGACTTGCAAATTGGCATCCTTACATATCCATCCAAGTGGATAAGGCTTTGGATGTGGAATGGTCTCAAGTTTAAGCTGCTTGACCAAGTCTTCAGATATAAGATTCGCTTGTGACCCACTGTCAAATAGTGTGTCAATTTTGGTATGTTTGGAAATTACCCTCACATGGAAAAGCTCTATCCTCCTCTTTTCATCATGAGTATCTTTGTGACAATTCAAAGAGCTAGAACTAGGATTTGTGTCTTGCACCACTTCTTTCCCCTTAGTGTTCTTTAAAACCATGCCTATGATTTTTGTCTCATCTCCTGAGTCTGACCCTAAGTCTTGCTCAATTGTTGCAACAATTTTCTCCTTTTCTTTGGTCTTGTTTTTGTTCTTGAATTTTTCTGGTTTCAGTTAAGGATGAAGCTTCCAACATTAATCTTCATCATGACTAGTCTTTGAACAGTTCTTGCAAAAGAACTTTCCTTTGTCCTTTCTTGAATTAGCAACTCTCTTCTTTCCTTTGTTTTTAAAAGTACTATCCTCATCAAAAGCATCAAAAGCATTCTTTCCTCTAGCTTCTAAATGTGTAGCCTGCACACAGACTTCATCTAAGCTGGTAGGATTAAACATTAGAATAGTATGTTGCAGATAATTGTGCAAACCTCCTATGTATTTCAACAAGGTGTCTTGACTTTGTAAGTCTACCCAAGTAGAAGTGCTCTCCTTCTAAACTCTTGGGTATAATCTTGCACATTTTGACCCTTAAGTTGCCTAAAATTTTGCCAATTCATGATTGCTTTCTGAATATGAGCAAGAGGATAAAACTGTTTCTTAATAGCTGTAATAAACTCATTCCAAGTTAGATTTATCTTACCATGCTTTTTAATTTCCTCCTTGGTCTTGGCTTCCCACCAAACCAAAGCTGCTCCATCCATTCTCAAAGAGGCTAATTGGATTTTTGTGTCATCATCATGCATATTCTGAATTCTTAGTTAGACTTCCAGCTGTCTAATCCAGTTATCCAATTTTTCTGCATTCACATCACCATTAAACATCGACAACTCAAACTTTACATCAAGCTTTAACAAAGGATTTTTAAGAGATGTTTTTGTTTTGTGTGACTGATTTTCAGAAGTTGAAGAGGATGATGTGGAGGATGAGGATGATGATGGAGATGGTGGATCACCATTTCCTCCATTCCCTTTCTTAGACTCATCATTGTCTTTCTTTCCTCCTGAAGAATCTCCTTCTTCTCTTTGGTTTCTAGACCCTTCTCCAACAATCCTATCATTTCTCTCCTGGTATAGGATCCTAACCATCTCAGCAAGTCCAAGAAAGCTTTTCTAAAAACTCTTTCTTCTTCCTTGGGATCCATTTCCTCATGTACTTCTCCTTCTCTGGAAGACATGTTTGTGGCTGATTCTAAGCTAATGAGGATGAAATGGAAGGTGGATGTAATGGCACTCTAGCCCTCCTTGGTTGAGGATTAACTTGTTCTCTAACCAATTGACCTTCCCCTCTTTGCAATTTCAGCCTAGTAAGCATCAAGTTTTGCAGAATAATACAATTTACTTGCACACATTTCACAAACTCTTAAGAAAAACCTTGAGCTCTGATACCAACCTGATCTGAAATTGTGAGAACAAATAATTTCTCATACAGAGATTGACTGTAGGGGCATTCACCGGATATTTCACCTTTACTAGAAAGGATGAATCCGGAGGCTACCTGGCCCTTCTACAGACTCTGCCTAAAGAAATAAAATGTAATCACAAAGATCCGATCAATGAAATTATTTGTTTTAACTGCAAAGTATTCATTGATCCAACTTTAATGTGTGAATAGACAAGTATACATATTCTGCAAATGAAGTGTAGTGTTTTGAAGATGAACTAACAAGTTTTGTTCTCTGTTTAAACCAGCTTGGGAAAAGATAGCTTATAAAAATTTACTGTTTAAAGGAGCAGAATCTGAAAATATGCAGCAAAATTATACAGTATGACAGAAAATAATTGTTTAAGCGGTTCACCCCTCTCTTGGGCTACCTCCGCTGGGTCCAAAAGCCTTTAATTAGGCTTTTTCTCCTTTGATTAAATGCTCAAAATGTGAATACAACTGTATAGAAGCCTCAAATGGAAAAATACACTGCAAAAATAGATTCAGAAGGCCCAAATCAGTCTAAAATGACTAAACATTCACCTCCATTGGATGAAGGTAGTCCAAAATAGCTCTTCTTCCCTTAGGCCCTAGTGGCTCCACGACCAAAAACGCTGGTAAATTCTCTGTTAGAGCGCCCTGATGTCTCTTCAAACATCACATGACACTCAATCATATATATAAATCTGATCACACACTGCTAAATCTAAAGACTAGAAAAAAAGAGCTGGACTACATGAAATGATTAACGATAATAAATACTGGGATCACATTCTGCTAGACCGTTGGTTGCTCGCGTGACCCAGTGTTCAAACTCACCGCGCCATGAGCAAAACTTTTGAACGCACATTTCCAATCACTGGGGCCACGTGGCGCCTCATGATGATTACTGCCACCGGAATATTCTCCAAAATATTCTCGCGTAATATTCCATCAATATTGTCTAATATTGTGTGGAATATTCTTTTAATAAAATTTTTCATAAAGTCAATTTGGCCTTTTTTAATTGAAATTGACAAATCTTTGAAGTTTTAATATCTTCTCGCAGATACTATGCCGGATTTGAGTTATCATGGCGCAGATCGATCACGAGCTCTTTCCAGTCGATCTATTTTGAAGCAATTTTGAGCAACTTCAATTTTGAGCATTTTTCTACAAGAGACTTGATCTCCTGATCAAGGTTGCCTCCGCCGTGACCCATGTTCAAACCTCACTGCCGCCATATAAAAACTTTTGAACGCACATTTCCAATCCGCCTTGGGGCCACGTGGCGCCCGATGATTGGATGCCACCGGAATATTCTCCAAAATATTCTGCAGAATATTCCACGGAATATTGTCAGAATATTCTGTGGAATATTCTTTTTTTAATAAAATTTTTTCATAAAGTCAATTTGGCCTTTTTTAATTGAAATTGACAAATCTTTGAAGCTGAATATCTTCTGCATACGGCGTCGGATTTGAGTGCCGTTCGTGGCGTTGGGATCGTATCGCCGAGCTCTTTCCAGTCGATCTATTTTGAAGCAATTTTGAGCAACTTCAATTTTGAGCATTTTTCTACAAGAGACTTGATCTCCTGATCAAATATAAATAATAAAATGATAACACATTCTATAAATAGGTATTTAAATGTCCATATATAGTTTTATTATAATAAATTTTCATATTAATTGAAAAAATTTATCATAATTTGATTTATATATTAATATAAATAAAATATATTTTTATATTATTTAAAAATTATTTATGAATAGTGTATGTGCAAGAATTATTTATATTGAAATTAAAAAAATTAATGATAATTTTAATAAAAAATCCCTTGCCATTTTGATAAATTATAAATATTAAGATTTAAATATTACAAGTTTTTATGATTTAAAGTATATTTTAGAAAAAAAATGTTTATCATTACATTAAAGCAAAAATATTAAATAAAATTATTTTGTTGTTATGATTTGTTTTTTTTTTTTCAAGAATAGATACTCCTATATTTTTTTTTTTAGTTAATTGTATTTATGTTCCCAAGGAATTTCACTCTCTTTAATTTAACTAATCAATAGTTTTAAAATGAATAGTTGAATTGAAAACTAATTTACAAAATATGAATTACTTTAGAATTTACTCAATGACTCAAGACTCTATAAAATAGAAGTAGGAATATGAGTGTTTGAAATGAGTTTTAAAACATTTTTTAGTGCCTTTAGGTTTTTCTTAGCTCCAAAATATTTTTTAAATTACAAATCACCAAAGGGACATGGCTCTCAGTAATTTAACTAATCAATAGTTTTGAAATGTATAGTTGAATTGGAAACTAATTACATAATATGAATTAATTTCAAAGTAACTCAATAACACAACATTGTATAAACTAAAAGTAGGAATATGAGTGTTTTGAAAGAGTGTTAAGAATTTTTTAGTGCCCTAAGTTTTTTCTTAGCTCCAAAATGTTTTTTAATTGCAAAGGACAAAAGGCATATGCCTTTCAATGTTATTGGTAGAAATTTTATAATTATTGGTATTGGTTGGCAGAATGTAAAAGTGAGTCTAGTTTTTTTTTTTTAGTTTTCGGTTTCTCGAAAGAAATTTGAGAAATTATTCTTATTAGAATAACTAAAGTTTAAAATACAAAACTTCTCACTAAGTGTATCCCTTGGCTAATTCTAACTATATTGTGAGAGTAGTGCATGCTGGACATCATTGAGCTACTAACAAGCATGTAATCAAAGAAAGATTAATCATGTACATTTAAGTCATGACCTTAAGAACAATTCCAAAGAATATATCATAGGTATAGTTGATATGCAACTATTTTAAAGTGTATCATTCATATAAGACAAAGTGCACATAGAATTTCAAATGTGAAAAACACCTCTAATACACCATTCTATATCAAGAAAAATTTTAGCCTATCATTCAAAAATATAATATTCATTACAAAAGGAGAAACTTCTTTCTACACAAAACACTAATTAATGCCCTAAATATGTTCAAGTTACCTAGACATGGTGAGTTGTTTTAGTTCTCAAAGTGGTAAGCCTAGTGGGTTTAGGAAGAGCAATACTAGTTGAACATATATGCTCTATGTATTGTTTTCTAGACTTGAACCCAAGTGCTTTCAAGTCTTTTGGTGTAATTTTCGTTCTTTTCACAATCCCAAGATAATTTTCCCTTTTTTCTTTCTGCAAAAGTTAAAACATAATAAATAATATGCAAATTGATATCAACATAATAAAAAAATGGGTTAAAACAAATGCAAAATAGTATCGAAATAATGAATAGATGGGCACCATGCAAAATGGAAGAAGACACAATTCATTGAAAAATATTCAATTATAATGTATAATAAATTAAATGTCAATGTATTATGAGCTATGGTATAGGGTATACAACTTACATCTCCTAAATTCCCTTGAAGATCGCAATGGTTGTGAACAATGTGGCTTTGGATGCATTAGGTGCGCACTATCTATTATATGTGGATGGCTTTAAGGAGATGCATATTCTTTATTCTAGACACAAGATTGTGTGTGTATATATATATATATATATCTCAAACCAAATTAAATGTAAAAGCTAATTAACAATTGTAAAGAATTATTTAAATATATACTTGATCCATCTCACTTACTTTCTTTTCAAGACAAAGATCATGTTTTGGGGTTTCAAATGATTGTAATAGTTCCAAAAACAATACCTGCATCCATTTTCTTTATTATCATCATAGTAAAATATGATAATAAATAAGAAAATAAATTTGAATCATAAAATATATGTTTTCTCACTTGTCATCCTAGTAAAATATAGTAATATGTATGCTAATGTTGATGTGAAATAGTTTGTATGGAAACAAAACTCACTTCCTCCAAAAATTGTTGAAATCTAAGTGAATGTCGCAATGATTCACAACTTGATGCATGTGGGGGTTCAAAGCTTGATGCATGTTGGGTTTATGAGTCTATGCAATTATGTTAATTAAGCTAATAATATCAATAAAAATGGGGAATTAATATACAATTGATACTAAAAATAAACATGCCATTTTTGTGAAAATATCTAGAAAATAAATACAAGAAAAAATTAGACTTATGTGAGTACTCATTGTTAAATCTATTATATTCATAGTTTAAGTTAGGGTTATGTCCATCTACCTCTTCTGACCTTACATCATTAAAAATTTCTTCTCTTTCTTTTTGTTGCAAATCCATTTCTATGCGCTCATGAGTCTACGAGGTAGACTTTGGTCCCAACTATCAATTTTCCTTTTGATTTTAAGTTTTGAGGCATCATCAAGCTCATCTATTGTAGAAACAGATTGCATAAAAACAATTCAATAATTAACATGTAATCATATATTCATATTATTATAATAAGACACACATAACCATGCCAATAAATACTTACAAGAGAAATAATTTCTTCATGAACAAATATTTTATATGCTTGTTTGAGTGCAAACATAACCTTGCATCTACATCATATTGGATATTTGCATTTTGCTTTCTAATCTTGCTTGGCGTCTTGACCCCACGTCTAGCATTGTGATCTCTTTGTCTCCCTCTTTGACATGGAGGAATAGGAAGGAGATTGTGTATCATTATGTGATGGTGATTAAGGCCACTTAATTTGGATCTAGTGAATACACGGGCACAATCACCAATTAAACAAGAAAAAATGTGTTTGGTGCCTTTGACAATGACTTTCCATTCATGTTTATCTTCCTCCATTGTCTCAATTCCCTATACATACATAATTTCCAAATCCACCTTAAAAAACATCTATTAAATGATTGTCATATACTAAATAAAATTCATAGTTTTACACTAGAATTGCCATAATTTGTGTGTTCATCCATATACACAATTACACTTATAATGATGTATTCAAATCAAATTCTATATTAAAGTAAACCATATAAATTCCACATTTATGTTAACAATAGAGTTATATTTACTTGGAAATGGAATTATATTTACTTGAAGTAGCTGGTTAGCTTGGAAGTTTTATTTACCCAACCTACCACTTAACTCTATATTTACTTGGAAACGGGAGCTTGTATTTTTAGATGCTTAAGGCATAATTGTGGTTTGAAAATTGCTAGAACATTTGGGTTTTTTATTTTCACTTTGCCACGGCTGAATGATGATGCTGGAATCAGTAAAACCCAGAACCAAAAATCCTCTCAAATATATATCACCACTTTCTATCCAGTATGTATGGGCAAGAGCAACTGAAGCCAAATGGATAGTTCATTGTTCTTGTACAAATATTTTTCAAAATATACATTTATATCTTTAATTTATAATTAATCATTGCTCACAAGAAACAAAATTCTAATTTATAACATATAGTAATCATAATACAAAACATTAAACCTTATAATTTTATATTTACTCAAAATAAATTTGACTACAACAAAAATTATGAAATTTTACTTCAAATTTTTTTTTTTTTTTAATAAAATTATAAGTTACATACAAACCCTATTATTTCAATAGCATATTCTATATTATTATATATATAAAAATTTGTTGATTTTTTACAAATCTCATTAAAGCCTGCTAACTAATTTATGGTTGAATAAAAAAAATCAAACAACTTCTACCATAACCAAAAAATCAAAATTAAACAACGTTCTCCCATAACCATATCACATTTCCTGATTTAGGAAAAATAAAATCAAACAACATTGTTATTGAATTAAAAAAATCAAACAAAGTTATCACATTTCCTGATTTGGGAAAAAAAATCAAACAACCTTGTTATCAAGTAACCATATTCCATTTTCTAAATCTGGAAGGGGTTTTGGAGAGTAAATTTCGTTTAGAAATCTGCCCCAATTTTACTATAACCAAATGTTTATGTAAAATTCAAATTTAAGTATTGACAAAATGGTCTGAAGTCACCAATTTTACTATAATTAAATATTATTGCAAATTTCAAATTTAAATATTCACAAAATGTCTGTATCCCATGCAAATTCAGGGTTGTAAATTTTATACAAATGTGATGAATTCTTAAAATATTTAAAAATGCGGTGAATGAAAAAATGTTCGATTCCTGAAAATAAGCCGCTCAAATAAATAAATATATTATCCAGTCAAATAAAATTTGCTTGCTTAAAACAGTTTTGAATAGAATAAAAATATTTCAAATGCAACAAGAAAATTTGGGTGCAGAACCTTACCAGTTATTAACCTCAAGAATCTAGTATAATATTAGCGTCACCAATCGAACCTTACCAGTTATTAACCTCAACAATCTAGTATAATATTAGCGTCAACAATCTGGTATAAAACGCTTGCAAACTGTATAAAACTCTTGCAAACCATAGACGTCCTACAATTTCTTATTTGTTGAACTCATAAATTGCAATTGCTAGATTTGAGAGAGTAAGCAAGAAAAATTTATTCACCCATTGGTTTTAATTGAAATTGAAAGTGAGAAAGATACAAATAAAACCGGATCAATCAGCCATTAAATGTTACAACATATAGCGGCACATCATAAGGATTCGCGATTCAATCTCCAGAAATGTCAATTGTACAAAGACACTACGCAGGCTTAATTCATTGATTTCTAACTCATAGGCGGCATGGCCATTCAATTTCCCAAAAGCAGAGGCTCCACGTTCTGGATGTGAAGTAATAAATATAGACCAATTATATATGTATGGGGATGGGTGGCTATAAGTACATGAGATGGGATTATGGGCATGAAGTATAATAATGACTCTAAGCAGCATTTAATAATGTATAGCTTACGATTTATGGGGATGGGTGGCTATAAGTACATGAGATGGGATTATGGGCATGAAGTATAATAATGACTCTAAGCAACATT